>JAQBSW010004849.1:0-64135 GCA_029291075.1 Eudiplozoon nipponicum | reverse complement strand
GACTGGACGAGGCGTGTGTCTCGGCTGCTGTTCAGACATGTTACCGAAATGAAGTCGAAGGCGGGTAGCTTCGTCTTGTGGGTCATCTTGTGCCGGTAGTAGACGTGGGAGCTGACTAGGCAGGCGTAGATCCATGCCATACAAGAGTTGTGACGCAGACGTTTTAATGGATTCACGAGTACGGGAACGCATGGCAAGCAGAACTAAAGGTAGTGCATCGACCCAGTTGCCATTAATGGACGAGGATGCTAAAGCAGCTTTGAGTTCCCTATGCATTCTCTCTACCATACCATTAGCTTGGGGATGGTAGGCAGTCGTCTGGCGTAAGATGCATCCCATGTACCGCAAGGTGGTTTTGAAACGATCAGATGAGAAGCAAGTGCCTCTGTCCGTGATGACCTCATTGGGAACACCATAATTGGATATCCATGCAGAGATAAAACCGTTAGTTACTTCGTCTGCAGAAATGGTGCCAAGAGGTAATGCCGCAGGCCACCGTGTAAATCTATCGATCATAGTTAGAAGGTAGCTGAAACCTTGAACCTTTGTCAGATGAACTATGTCGATGTGGACGATGGCTAGGCGAGAAGTAGATCGAAAATGTTGCAACTTAGAACGAGTGTGTCGTGTGATCTTGTTTTTCTGACAAATAGCACACTCTGAGACCCATCGTTTAACATTCTGCCTAAGTCTGTGACCCCAGAAACGATCTGTAAGAAGTCGGACAGTCGCTTGGCTTCCTGGGTGAGAAATTGAGTGAATTGAATCGAAAACTTTTCTCTGAAGGCTGGTCGGCAGAACTGGCTTGTTGGGCTGCGTACCCGTGAAGTAAACAATTGGTAAGCCTTCCCACAGACGGCATATGAACTTGGTTGGGTGACGGGCTATTGATCTTTGAATGTGAATGTCACCGCGTTGTTCAGTTCGCAGGAGAGTTGGCGTTAGTGCAGGTTCACTGAGTGCCACGGAGTTGACAGTGAATGGTGACGGCGAAGGTGGTTGTAGAGAGACGTCTGGCCTGGACAGGGCATCTGCAATGAAGTTCTGTTTGCCCTTGACGTGAAAGACGTCAAATTGCCATTCGCTTAGACGAGAAAGCTGTCTTTCCACTCTGGCAGGGTACTTGGCGATAGATGAAGTTGCGTTTCGAAGTGCGCTAACTAGTGGTGCATGATCTGTGAAAACAACAAATCTGCTACTGCCAATGATGCTGATAAAATGGCGCACTGCGTCGTGGATGGCGAGAAGTTCTCGGCCGAAAGTGTCGTACCTCGTTTCTACTGGTTGGAGAGTACGCGAGTAGAAACTGATAGGCTTCCGAACTCCGTCGATCTCTTGTTCCAAAGTGGCTCCAATAGCGAATTCAGAAGCATCTGTCGTGAGTAGAAATGGCTTTTCGAAATCTGGATGCGTTAGCATTGTGGCATTTGCTAACGAGTTGATGGCAAGTCGAAGTAATTCCTCGTCTTCGGATGACCAAGCAATGATGGAATTCTTGCTAAGTCCTTTTCGGTTCCGCAGGTGCCTGCACAAAGGATAAAGTTGTTTTGAAAGGCCCGGAAGGAACTTGCGATAATAGTTTAGTACTCCCAGGATTTTCTGCAACTCGCTCACAGTCCTTGGTGACTTGATATTCTTGATTGAATTCGTCTTTGACGGCAACGGTTGAATACCTTGGGCCGTGATACGATGCCCTAAGAAGTCGACGGATGAAGTTGCAATCTGCGTCTTGTCACAGTTGATCTTGAGTCCGTGGTTGGATAAGCGTGAGAGGACATTTCGTAGATGTTTCGCATGAGATTCTAGATCTGGACTGAATACCATAATGTCATCGAGATATGACATACAATAAGCAGAGTCGTCGCGAAGTATGTTGTCTATGAATCTTTGAAATGTCTGAGTAGCACACTTAAGTCCAAAAGGCATGTAAAGATATTCAAAAAGGCCAAATGGAGTGATGACTGCAGTTTTCTCGATATCCTCTGGTGCTACCGGGATGTGATGGTACGCTTGTCTGAGGTCAATCACTGAGAAGAAATTGCTGCCGTTGAGTTTTTCAAGTAAAGTGTTAATATTTGGAATAGGATATGCATCAGATTTTGTCACTGAATTTAGCTTACGGTAGTCTCCACAGGCTCTGTACGATCCGTTTGATTTAGAGACTAAGTGCAGTGGTGACGCCCATGAACTTTTCGATGGTCTGATGATTCCCTCTTCCAAAAGCCTTGAGAATTCTTCTTGGGCAGCTTTAAGCTTAGCAGGAGCCAGTGGTCGCTTCTTGAGTGCAATAGGTTGTCCTTCTGTGACGATATGATGCATCGTGTTGGAGACTCGTAGCTCTGACTTGTTAAGATCGAAAAGCGATTTGTATTTTCGAAGAGCTGCTGATATCTCTGCTGAATGATGCACTGGGGTTGGCTGAATGACCTGTAACTCCAAACGCTCGGAGGCAAGTGTCCAAAAGCTTTGTTCAAGTCCGGTGGAGGGGTCGATGATTTTTTGATTGGCAAGATCAACAATGAGCCGAAATTTTAGAAGGAAATCAAGGCCTATTATATTATGTGAGACCTTGGCAATGATGAAGTTGTGGGAAAATTCACGTCGTAGACCTATGTTGAGTGTGCGGTATTGGCAGCCATAAGTTGGTATGGGCTCGCCTGTAGCTGTTGCGAGAAGAACGCCTAGCGACATCTCGGCCATTGAATCACCTTTGAGAACTGAGACTGCCGCACCTGTGTCTACGATGAACTCTTCGCCAGTTTTGAAATCAAGAAGGTGCAGAAGTTCGTTGGGCTGTTTGGCCGGGTCATGCAAACAAGTAGGCTGGTGATTGCGACCGGCGTTGTCCGTTTGGTTCTCTATGTGAAAAATTCGGCGTGGACGAAAAGAGTCGACAGGGATGTCGGATTGTAGTTGGCTTCTTCCCTGTAGCGCCGTTGATGCCGTTGATGTGCAGAAAGTACGGTCTTCTACTTCCTGCGCCAGACGTTTCCCGATACTGATGCACCCTTGTGCCTGCGGTCTGTTGTCCTTTCCGTCAGCTGTGGAAATTGACACTCATTCGGAAATTCTTCGGAACGACAAAGACAAACTTGGCAAGCATAAAAAACTTCTGGTGGTTATAACACCAGTTCTTTGGGGCATACTTATTGAAGGATTGCGGAGATCTCGATCGCCGCCTACCATTATAATTTGACTTGGAAACGAATTTTGGTCGAGCATTCACTTGATTTAGCTCGGATTTGGTAATGGCCAATCCTTCTAGAACTTTAGCCATGTTCGCCACTGTTCTCTCTAAAGAGGAGAGTCTATCATCTTGCGGGGGTGAAGAAAAGGATGATGGATTCACTTTGGGTTCCAAAACCCTATATTCTAACTCACATCTCTCAGATAAGTCATCTATAGAGAGAGTGTTGGGGAGCTGTCTGGCAAAGAGTTTTAATGTTTGGGGAAGATTGTTAATAAAAACAACCTTAGCCTCATGGTCAGAAATGTTGGTTTTATACCAACGTTTCCGTAATTCCCTCAGTATTTCGATGGGGCCAAGATTTGGCATATCTAACTGCGCATATTTGTTTATTATCTGCTCAGTTTCCGTGGGTCCAAGCAAGGATTCTACCTCGTTTTGTAGGCCCAAAATGGGATTAGGTAGCTTCCTAATGGCCTCAAGCTTAGGATAAATCCGTCGCTGCAATTCAGAAGGTAGTTTAGCAAAAACCTTCGACAGTTTTTGATGACTGTCATAATCAGGAAACGGGGAGAAAGCGGAGTCTACGCGCATAAAGAATAGCTCACTATCTCCATCCCAAACAGGAACATCAATATCTAAAATTGGACCTGACATTTTAACAATCTTACGGGATCTTAAAAGCATAAATTTATAAGCAATATGAAAATATATAAATATACTTTAACGAAACGCTTACCCACAAACAGCTTCCACAGTTGAATGAGCGCAGAACAAAACACGTCACTGCTTCCAAAAATCCGCAATTGAGCCTGTCGAGTACGTACGGTGCCGTTTCGTACGTAGGAAAGATGAACAGAGGCCCCGTTGGCCTTTGATGACAATGTATTATTATTATTATATCCCCCAAAAAAATATTCAACACAAATCCACGAATATATACCCAACAAAATTCCCAGAAGACCACGATCACGGTAGAGAAAACGCAAATGTTAATCGATTTTATATCCCAAATAAATGAAAAAGTCAATTTTATTTATACCAAAAAAATCAGAACAATAATCAATATCCTGGCGCGGTCGCCAATTTTGTAAACGCCCCGGCTTCAAGTAAATGCCGTACGACGTTACAAACTCGGTTAAGGTGCTCTGAATAGAGATTTGTTACTGATAGGGGGCCCTTAAGAGGGCCTGGTAATGCGTTCTCCTGAATTGTTCAGAGTGTGAAGATGTTCTAGAGCCTTGGGTGGACTCTGGTTGAGTTGTCGCTCCCGTGGTTGAGCTGTAATCACGATGTGGATAACGTCGTTCAGGTTCTGCAATTAATTGGCTCGTCTCGCTGGTTATACCGCAACAAGATGAGTCACGGATGTAGCCAATTGTTGGTGAAACTATCAAATCACCAGCGTAGGTATTGACAGCCGACAGAACGCACACGCGTGACGTAAGGTAGAATGCAAATGCCACAACTGACTTGCATGGTAAATTGCCGTGCTTAAATAGCATGCCATGCCTACTTGCACACTATTGGTTAAACGGCAAGTTTCGCTTTTTTCTCATTGGTGCAACGTAAATAAAATTGAATTTAATTTACGCAATATGTCGGCCATTAATTTGTGTCGTTACACCATGCACCTAATTTAAGTAAGAAGAGAGGAACATAGAACCGCATGCAAATATGGACATGTTAATAGATCAGAAATTGCATGGCATACAGTAAAGACAGAACAAAAAAATTATTTGGATGGTTGCAGACGCATTTCAATTTGTGGTTGTAATATATCGACAAGATTGATTAGAGAATCCGTCGAAATTAAATCGAAAAATGATATAATGAAGGAAACCAGCTGTAGAATAACTACTAGTTGCGGTTTGGAATACAGCAATTATTAATGGCAGGAAGCCAATGTTGCAAATCACAATCAGAATCCCGCTCAAGTAAACGAATAAGAAATTGGATTGCTATTAATTTACAGCAGGCGGGGGTTCAGTAATTAAATAAATCCTAATTTAATTTTCGATTATTTTATAATTTCATCCTTGATTACCTGATAAATTAATATATCTTATAACATAGTTTATATATTTTTTATAGCGATTTTAATGAAATCTTTACGTTTTATGTGAAAAAGGGAACTTTCATTAAAGTATTTTTTGAAATTTGATTGCGGAGTGCCAGCTTCATATTTTCCAATGCCGCGTTTTGCGTACGCGGGTTCTAGCTTTGCACAAACAGTTTCACAAAGATCCGATTGATCACAATTTCCATTTCTTTTTTGTCTTCGATCGGGCTGGGTTTGTATTCGTCTCAATGGAAATGCGGTTCTATCACATCTTTGTTTACTGGCGACGTTTCGGTGCTTAATTTCCAGCACCATCCTCAGGCAACTATACACAGTACAATACTCACAATAGCAGATTTAAGCAAATGTGGTAACCTCGTTCCGATACCGTTCTATTTAAATGAAATAGACCTCCGTATTTCAGTCTCAATGATGATGTTTTTTAAGCAAAACATTTTAATATATTTTTGACTGTCATGGTTATAACGTGATGGTAGGCAATTTTAATAAAGTTCATGACTGCGAAATAAACAATCTATTCCCCAATCATGATCAAAAGAAAATTATAGAAAAACCAACTAAAAATTTGGATTCCGTTAGCAGGCAGAATTTGTGCGTTGCTAATTAGTTTAAAGAATCGGATCACAAGCAGGTTATTTTACGATGGAAAAACATGAGTAGCAAAATTGCCACTAACCATACTCAATCGGTCATTATTGAACAGACACTACATCACAACGGGAAGTGGAATTGAAATGAACATTTATATAATACAACGAACATTGGTTGCGCGGTCGGTGATAACAATTACTATAATCAAGGTTGCGATATTGATATAAGCACCTGACCCATTAATTACTTACATATGTCAGTATAAACTAAGAGTTGTATAGGGTAGAAAAAGCAATTTATCCAGTAGACCGGTTTCATCCTTTTTGGAAACTCTCGTACTGGCCAGAATTTGCCGCGGACAGTGCTCGAACCTGGGCACGTCTGCTTCGAAATCTAGTGCTCTAACCACACAATTTTCAGTTACATACTAACTAATGTAACTTGGTTAGTCTTTTCTATTTGTTTCAGCGTATATGGTATCCATTAATTACTCACATATGTCAGTATAGACTAAGAGTTGTATAGGGTAGAAAAAGCCATTTATCCAGTAGACCGGTTTCATCCTTTTTGGAAACTCACGTACTGGTCAGAATTTGCCGCGGACAGTGCTTGAACCTGGGCACGTCTGCTTCGACATCTAGTGCTCTAACCACAAAATTTTCAGTTAAAAACTAACTAATGTAACTTAGTTAGACTTTTCTATTTGGTTCAGCGCATATGGCATCGATTAAGAAACTAAAGTTTCAACTAACCATACCCAATCTGTCATTAGTAAACAGATGCCACAGCACAAGGGGAAGTGTTATTGAAATGAACATTTATATATTTAAATGAAAATTGGTTTCGCGGGCGGTGATAACAATTACTATAATGAAGTTTGCAATTTTGATATAAGCACGTGACACATTAATTACTTCTATATGTCACTATAAACTAATAACTGTATAGTATAGAAAAGGCAATTCATCAAGTAGACCGGTTTCGTCCCTATTTGGAAATCATCACGTACAGGCCAGAATTTGCCGCGGAGAGGGTTTGAACCTGGGCAAGTCTGATTCAGAATCTCATGCTCTAACTATTGAGCCACCTTTCCGCGCACTATACATAATTTTGAGTTATATACTAAATAATGATCATAGAAATTGTTATCACCACCCGCCCAGCCAATGGTTGTTTAATTATATAAATGTTCATCCTAATACCACTTCCTCTTGTGGTGTGGTGTGTTCAGTAATGACAGACTGGGCATGGCTAGTTTGAACTTTGTTTCTAAATGGACGCCATATAATCTTCATCTAATCGTAAAAAAGACTAAGCAAGCTACATTAGCTAGTATAACTGAAAATTATGTGTAGTGTGCTGCAAGTTGGCTCAGTAGTTAGAACACTAGATTCAGGAGCATACGTGCCTAAGTTCGATCACTGTCCGCGGCAAATGCTGGCCAGTACGTGATGAGTTGCCAATATGGACGAAACCGATCTACTGGATAAATTGCCTTTTCTACACTGTAAAATTCTTAGTTTATACCGACATATGTAAGTAACTAATGGGTCAGGTGCTTATATCAAGATCACAAACTTGATTATAGTAATGTGTAGCAAAAAGAGAAACTTACTTTTGAGGGGACACACATGCAATTGTCCAAAATTAACTTGAATCCTTTCCGAAAATAAAGTGCAATTAAATTTCAAAAATTAATTCAGCGCAATGTTTGATAATTAATGTTTTCATTTTATGATCACTAATAAATTTGATTATCCTATTTCAAAGTTATTATGTAATGTATTTCTTACGTCTACGTTTACGGATATCATACCGAAAAACTCGATAGAAAAGTATGTAAACAAAATACTGAAATTTAGTCTTATCAATGGTATTAAATACTAGGTTATATTTGATTGTTAATGCAATTAATTCCTTATCACTGGAAATCTATCAAATATTAAAAAGAATCTTAAGTGCAAACTTAGACCGTGATAAAAATTTCTAAATTATTACAGTAAATATAAGGATAAATTAAAACTCCTAATTAACAATAATTGATTATGCGGGTGGTGGTAACAATACCTTAAATCAAGTTTTCGAGCTTAAAGTAAACACCAATCCCATTGTATTTAACCAGACTTCGAACAACATAACAAAACTACCGCCAGTCGCAACGCACTGATTTGTTTTGAAATTCCATGGCCCACTAGCAGTCTTGCATACATTGAACTTGACTGGAAATGTCGGCTGCACAATTTCTATGCAGTCACGAACATTAAGTGTTTGCAGCTTTTGCCACACATACACATATAGGAAATACAATTTAACAATAAGTGATTGCGCAGGTGGTGGTAACAAATCATTAAATAATGTTTTCAAACTTGAAGTAAACACCAATCCTATTGTATTTCACCAGCCGTCGAACAACATAACAAAACTACCGCCGGCCGCAACGCACTAACGCGTTTCGACCTTCCATATTGATCATCAGAATACGACGGCAAACTGACTATCGAGGATCAAACGCATTGAATATAAATGGAAATCAAATTTAGATATGCGGCTCTCACCTCAAGCAGTCTCGCATACATTGAACTGGACTGGAAATTTCGGCTGCACAATTTCTTTGCAATCACGAACTTTAAGCGTTTTCAGCTTTCGCCACATATACACATGTAGGCAATAAAATTTAACAATAATTGATTGCCAAGGTGGTGGTGTAACGACACAAAATATTTGCCGACATATTGCGTAAATTAAATTCAATTCAATGAGAAAAAAAGCGAAACTTGCCATTAACCAATAGTGTATAAGTAGCCAATCAAGGGCATTTAAGCACGGTGAATTTACCATGCAAGTCAGTTGTCGCGTTTGCCTTCTGCTGTGCGTTTCTCCTAACTGCTGTCTGCTTTCTTCACACACACGCTGATTTTTGGGCTGGCTTCACACACATTGGCAATTTCAGTCACGCCAATCTTGTTGCTGTACAACTAGAGAGACGAGCCAGTTACTGCAGAACCTCATTGCGTTTACTCAGCGTGATTGCAACGCCACAAAAGAAGGAACCACAACCCAAGTCAACCCGAGCTGGTCTGAAGAGTCTAGGAGTACTTCTGGACACTGCTACACTAACTGACCTTCTTGGCATTTGCCAGAGAACGCAGACCGGCACTGTTAAGAGCCTTCCAACAGTACTAACTTAGTATTTCTGGCACTCTCACTGACTTTGTAACGTCGTACGGCATTTACTTGAAGCTGGGACGTTTACAAAATTGGCGGCCGCGCCAGGATACTGAGTACTCTACTGTTTTTTAGTCATCAGAAAACTCTTGGTATAATAAAATCTACTTTCTTTTTCATTCATATGGGGATGAAATAAATTAACTTTTGCGTATACGTTTTAATTTGGTTGTTAATCTCTTTAAAGTAGTGGTCTTCTGACGAATTTTGTTGGGTATATATTTTTAGAAGGAAGGTTTTCTATTCAACTGTCCTGCGTACAAAACTGTACATCTTGGTGATCTGTGAACGAACATTGACTGTACGAAAGAGTAGAGCTGACGTGCTCGACAGATTCAACTGCGGAAGCTGTTAGTGGGTAAGCGTTTCGTTTAAAGTCTTTTTATACATTTTCACCTTGCTTATAAAGTTATGCTTTTAAGGTCCCGTAAGATTGTTAGAATGTCAGGTACAATTTTAGATATTGATGTTCCTGTTTGGGATGGAAATAGTGAACTATTCTTTATGCGCGTAGACTCCGCTTTCTCCCCGTTTTCTGATTATGACAGCCATCAAAATCTGTCGGTTTTTTCTAAACTACCTTCTGAATTGCAGCGACGGATTTATCCTAAACTTGAGGCCATTAAGAAGATACCCAATCCTATTTTGGGCCTACAAAACGAAGTAGAATCCTTGCTTGGACCCACAGAATCTGAGCAGATAATAAATAATTATGCGCAGTTAGACATGCCAAACCTTGGCGCCTTAGAAATTTCGAGGTAATTACGGAAACGTTGGTATAAAACCAATAATTTTTGACCATGAGGCTAAGGTTGTTTTTATTAACAATCTTTCACATCCACTAAAATTTTTCGCCAGACAACTCCCAAACACTCTCTCTATAGATGACTTATCTGAGAGATGTGAGTTAGAATATAGGGTTTTGGAACCCAAAGTAAATCCGTTATCCTTTTGTTCACCCCCGCAAGATGATAGGCTCTCCTATTTAGAGAGGACAGTGGCGAACATGGCTAAAGTTCTGGAAGAATTGGCCATTACGAAATCCGAGCTAAATCAAGTGAATGCTCGACCCAAGTTTATTCCTAAACCAAATTATAACGGTAGGCGGCGATCGAGATCCCGGCAATCCTTTAACAAATATGCCCCAAAGAACCGGTGTTATAACCACCAGAAGTTTTATTATTCATGCCAAGTCTGTCTTTGTCGTTCCGAAGAATTTCCGAATGAATGCCAATCTCCACAGTTGACGGAAAGGACAACAGACCACAGGCGCAAGGGTGCATCAGGATCAGGAAACGTTTGGCGCGGGAAGTAGAAGACCGTACTTTCTGCGCATCAACGGCATCAACGGCGCCACAGGGAAGAAACCAATTACAAACCAACATCCCTGTCGACTCTTTTGGTCCACGCCGAATTTTTCACATAGAGAACCAAACAGACAACGCCGGTCGCAATCACCAGCCTACTTGTTTGCATGACCCGGCCAAATAGCCCAACGAGCTTCAGCACATTCTTGATTTCAAAACTGGCGAAGAGTTCATCGTAGACACAGGTGCAGCAGTCTCAGTTCTCAGGGGTGATTCAATTGCAGAGATGTCGCTAGGCGTTCTTTTCGCAACAGCTACAGGCGAGCCCATACCAACTTATGGCTGCCGGTACCGCACACTCAACATAGGTCTACGACGCGAATTTTCTCACAATTTCATCATTGCCAAGGTCTCACATAATATAATAGGCCTTGATTTCCTTCTGAAATTTCGGCTCATTGTTGATCTTGCTAATCAAAAGATCATCGACCCCTCCACCGGACTTGAGCAAAGTTTTTGGACACTTGCCTCCGAGCGTTTGGAGTTACAGGTCATTCAGCCAACCCCAGTGCATCATTCAGCAGAGATATCAGCAGCTCTTCAAAAATACAAGTCGCTTTTCGATCTTAACAAGTCAGAGCTACGAGTCTCCAACACGATGCACCATATCGTCACAGAAGGACAACCTATTGCACTCAAGAAGCGACTACTGGCCCCTGCTAAGCTGAAAGCTGCCCAAGAGGAATTCTCAAGGCTTTTGGAAGAGGGAATCATCAGACCATCGAAAAGTTCAAGGGCGTCACCACTGCACTTAGTCTCCAAAGCAAATGGATCGTACAGAGCCTGCGGAGATTACCGTAAGCTAAATTTAGTGACAAAATCTGATGCATATCCTATTCCAAATATTAACACCTTACATGGAAAACTCAACGGCAGCAATTTCTTCTCAGTGATTGACCTCAGACAAGCCTACCATCACATCCCGGTAGCACCAGCAGATATTGAAAAAACTGCAGTCATCACTCCATTTGGCCTTTTCGAATATCTTTACATGCCTTTTGGACTTATGTGTGCTACACAGACATTTCAAAGATTCATGGACAACATACTTTGCGACCACTCTGCTTATTGTATGTCATATCTGGATGACATTAAGGTATTCAGTCCACACTTAGAATCTCATGCCAAGCATCTACGATATGTCTGTGGCAATGGCCACCTTTAAGACAAATAATGAACAAAGGGTCTTATCTAGGGCAGACAGTATTTCAACAGAAATTCCTCGCAGAAGCGTCCGTATAAGAATGAAGCAGTCAGCCCAATGAGAAAAGCAGACTTCGAGCTGAAGTGAACATAAATTAATTAATGTGTAAATTTGTTTTATTAAATCGATGCTCGTTGTGCGAGCAAAATTCTATATATAATTGAGTAAAAATAAAGCATTTGTGGTACATTTAAAATGGCTTCTGATGGGTTGGAAACGTTGATTCAGGCATTGACTTCTCAAATGAATAATTTAACTGCAGAATTAGGCATAATTAAGGCTCGTCTAGACGATACGCTAATAATAAATACGGAAGACATACAAGTACGTGGACCATCCAACATAGGTGGACAAAACAATGGCGACCGCGCCGAAGAGGAATCAGGAGGAAATATGCCGGCGTTTTCAGCCGAATCGACGAGTTATTTCAGACCGTCATCAGAGTTTAAGCCGATGTTGGCACCACTAGATGTGGAAAGGCCACAGTTGTGGTTCGAAAAATTTGAAGCATCAGTTCGAGCCCAAGAATTTACATTGGAAGCACCTATTGTGCGTGTAGCTGTCCAGGAATTAGTGGACCGGACAGTAGCAGTCCAATTGGAATTGCCGGTTGACCTCACGTATGAAGAATACAAAAGACGCGTGTTGGATCATTTCCGGGCCAGGCCTCAGGAAGTGTTCTTAGAATTATACAGCCTGAAACCATTAATGGGTGAGATGCCCATGGATACCATGGCACGTATCAAGCGGTGGTTCTCGAAGCTTACCGAGTCTTTACCCGGCTTGCAACCACATGAGGCCATCATGTTCATGCTGCTGGATCCTACCAGATACGGTGAAATATCCAGCGCCCAGGGAGGCCTTGAAGAGAGACTTCAGGCTCTTCAAAGTTCGGCCATAATGACAAACAAAGTGGCAGCTGCATCTCCACGCATGGGTCCAGTTACGACATCTGACAGGAGCGACATACCGTATTGGAATTCTTCGCGGCATAATAAGCAGTTCCGCGACAGAAGGCAACAGCCAGTGGCCTGGAAGCAAAGTCAGTATATAAGGACTCCAGCTCCGACGAATACGGCGTATAAGCGTCAGCAAAACCCATGTACTGCTCCTCGAGAACGGCCAGTGCAGTGGGGTAACAGGGTGCACAATCTCACAAATAAAGGTGGGAGAGAGCAGGGCACAAATATTAATCCTTTGGTGGCTCCGACGGGTAGATCGAATGAAGACCAGCAGATCAAACAAAAAAGTGGTCCGAACCAGATGGCCTTTGAAGAAAAGGAAGTGTGGGAAACATTGCCAAATGTAAGAATTTTCATTAAAGTTAAATTTTTAGAACTCTTCAACGGACAGCCAGTAATAATGCAATTGGATACTGGAGCTGATGTGTCGGTACTACCATTGACTTGGCCATTGAACAATGTAAAACCTACGAAAGCAAGTTTATGTCAGGCATCGGGCGCATCGATGGTGGCTGTGGGCGAGTGGGACACGAAGTTGTTAATAAATGAAAATGTCTATCATATGTCTTTTGTTGTTTCGAATACGCAAACGCCCTTATTGGGACTTGATTTCATTAGAAAATGGGTTAAGACGATAGACTGTCAAAATAAACGTGTATGCCTATCGCGGCCTGAGGGAATAAGTTCAATAAAGTCTATATGTACCCCTAAGATGCAGGAGGAGACCAGTTGTCTGCCTGGGTGGTGGAAGATTCTTTAAACCCAATATAGCTTTATATTCCAACTGCCTGATTGTAGCAAGAATCCAGGGCCGACGGTCGACCAGTTTAAGCTATGGCTAGAACTAAATGAAGGTTACGAACCACCAAAAGTATATGGTACTCCTCCAAAGAAATTAGCAGCAGCGACTCGAGCAACCCAAGAAATGATAGAAGCCGGCGTTCTTGAACCGTCAACATCTGTTTTTCGTTCTCCGATGGTTTATGTTACGAAAAAGGATGGTTGGCTCCGACCATCGGCTGATTTTAGGCAATTGAACTCAGTAACTAAACCGGACCCGTATCCCTTGCCGGCTCTGCGTGATCTGTTCTTATAGCTAGCGGGAGGCAAATGGTTTGCCGTGCTTGATCTTAAACAGGGATTTTGGCAAATAGGCGTGTGACCCGAATACCGATGGAAGTTAGCGGTACAAGTACCCCAAGGTCATTTCCAATTCACCCGGGTACCATTTGGCTTTAAAAACGCACCGAAAGTGTTCCAAAGAATGATGGACTCGTTCGTGTCTGACATAACTTGTACAACAGCTTACGTAGACGATGTTATTATATGGGCCACTACTGAACACGAATTACGTGTGAGGCTGCAGAAGATGTTGGCCAAAGCTGTAGAATGGCGATTACATTTTAATCCAGAAAAGGTACAGATAGGTCAAGAAGTGCGGTTCTTGGGGTACTTAGTCTCAGCGGATGGATGCATGCCGTTAGATTCGAATGTACAACCTATCAGGGATTATCCGGTGCCTACTAATAGAAAACAAAACCACCGGTTTATTTGTATGGTGAATTTCTATAGACCATACCTCGCAGGGATGGTGGTTACGCAACAGCGCTTATCTCAGTTAACTAGTGCCAAGATACCATTTCGTTGGACGGAGCAGGCTCAACAAGCGTTTGTGCTATGTAAGCAGAAATTAATAGATGCAACTATTTTGACTTTCCCGGTGGGTAATATGTCAATTGTTACAGACGCGTCAGATATTGGTATAGGAGCGGTGTTACAAGCTGACGGACGTCCTGCGCAATATATAAGTCGCACACTCACTAAGGCGGAACGGAACTATACAGTCACAGAAAAAGAATTACTAGCCGTACAATGGGCGCTGCGGAAGTTTAGATATTTTGTCATCGGGGGACACGTGGACGTCTTTACCGACCACAAAGCGCTAGTGCATTGGAGATCACTAGTTATTGAGAAGAAACGTGTACATCGAGCCATTGAAGAACTAGAAGAGTACGATATATCAATTCATCATAGAGCAGGAATCGAGAATGCGGCGGCCGATGCGCTCAGCAGAATTTCCGCTGTGCGGGTTTCGCCGCTTATAAAAGTCTCTGAAGAACAGGGAAGAGATGCTACATGTCAAGAAATAGTTAATCAATTAAAAAACGGCACAGGGGTGTCTGCACCATATAAAACGTTGAGTCTACAGAACGGCCTGTTGGTGCGGAAAGAAGGACAAACAGTGCAATGGTTTGTGCCAGAATCTATAAGAACAGAATTAATGGCCTTTTGGCATGAAACGTTAGGCCATCCCGGCGCTGGGCGGCTCATTGAGACATTGCAGTCACGATTGTATTGGCCTGGCATGTCCAAAGAAATTCGTAGCTATTGTCAACAGTGCACTACATGCCAACGTTGTAAACCACAAAAACAAGAAAAAGTCACGCCGATTGCTTTCAATACCACTGCACGGAACGAGTTTCTGCATATCGACCTGGTAGGTCCACTGCCGGTAGCTCGCGGCGGCGAGTCCTATGTGTTTTCCATGGTCGATAAGTTTACCCAATAGGTCGAGTTTGTACCACTGAAGAAGATCACAACAGAAAAGATTATAACGTGCTTAGAAGAGCGATGGCTCAGTCGATTCGGTGCACCACAAGTTATTGTTACCGATCAAGGCGCACAGTTTGAGTCAAAAGAATTTAATCAGTGGTGCAAAAAACTTGACATAAAGCATTCCCACACAGCCACTTATCACTCGCAAACCAATGCGACAGCTGAGAGGCACATAGGACGATGAAAGAGGTACTGCGATGTTGGTGCCACGAGAGCCCGGGAACGTGGAGAGACAAATTACATTTGGTCGAGCGGGCCATGCGCTTTACTGTCTCAACAGCTACAGGATTCGCTCCAACGACCATGGTCTATGGAGGACACATAAGACTGCCAGGTGAACCGGTAATCCAAGGATCCCATGAGCGCTGCACCATAGCGGATATTCAGGAACGACTAAAACAGTTAACTGAATATGTAGGCGCCACACAGCGACAAGGCTATGCAAGGCAACCGACACGCACTCGCCTAAAGGTCGGCGACTATGTCATGGTAGCGAAGGTCGAGCCCATGGCACTGCAGGCTGTCAATGATGGGCCGTATCGCGTGGAGAGGGTGGACGCAGAGCACAATACTGTTTTTGTTAGCCTGCCCGATGGACCACGAGCTGTTGCACTGGATCGTTTAAGCAGAGTGCGAAAGCCGATTCCTGAGGGGGGAAGATGTGGCAATGGCCACCTTTAAGACAAATAATGAACAAAGGGTCTTATCTAGGGCAGACAGTATTTCAACAGAAATTCCTCGCAGAAGCGTCCGTATAAGAATGAAGCAGTCAGCCCAATGAGAAAAGCAGACTTCGAGCTGAAGTGAACATAAATTAATTAATGTGTAAATTTGTTTTATTAAATCGATGCTCGTTGTGCGAGCAAAATTCTATATATAATTGAGTAAAAATAAAGCATTTGTGGTACATTTAAAATGGCTTCTGATGGGTTGGAAACGTTGATTCAGGCATTGACTTCTCAAATGAATAATTTAACTGCAGAATTAGGCATAATTAAGGCTCGTCTAGACGATACGCTAATAATAAATACGGAAGACATACAAGTACGTGGACCATCCAACATAGGTGGACAAAACAATGTCCTCTCACGCTTATCCAACCACGGACTCAAGATTAACTGTGACAAGACGCAGATTGCAACTACATCCGTGGACTTCTTAGGGCATCGTATCACACCCCAAGGTATTCAACCTTTACCGTCAAAGGCGAATTCAATCAAGAATATCAAGTCACAGAGGACTGTTAGCCAGTTGCAGAAAATCCTGGAAGTACTTAACTAATATCGCAAGTTCCTTCTGGGCCTCTCAAAACAACTTTATCTTTTGTGCAGGCACCTGCGTTTTCAGCTTTCGCCAAATATACACATATAGGCAATAAAATTTAACAATAATTAATTGCGTGATTGGTGGTAACAATTCTTTAAGTGTGCTAGCTTGAAGTAAACTCCAATCTCATTGTATTTAACCTGTCGTCGAACAACATAACAAAGCTACAACTAGCCGCAACGCACTGATGCGTTTCGACCTTAAATGGCCCTCTCACAGTCTCGCATACAATGAACCGGACTGGAAATGTCGGCTGCACAATTTTTAAGCAGTCACAAACATTAAGCGTTTTCAGCTTTTGCCACATATACACATATAGGCAATACAATTTAACAATATTTGATTTCGTGGGTGGTGGTAACAATTCTTTAAATCAAGTGTGCTTGCTTTAAATAAACACCAATCCATTTTATTTAACCAGTCGTCGAACAACATAACAATACTACCACCAGCCGTAACGCACTGACGCGTTTCGACCATAAATGATCCTCTCGAAGTCTCGCGTACTTTGAACTAGACTGGAAATGTCGGCTGCACAATTTCTATGCATTCACGAACATTACGTGTTTGCAGCTTTCGCCACATAAACATATATAGGCAATACAATTTAACAACAAGTGATTGCGCGGGTGGTGATGACAATTCATTAAATCATGTTTTCAAGCTTCAAGTAAACACCAATCCCATTGTATTTAACCACTTGTCGAGCAACATAACAAATCTACCGCCAGGCGCAACGCACTGACGCGTTTCGACATTCCACGATCCTCTAGCAATCTCGCATAGATTGAATTCTACTGGAAATGTCGGCTGCACAATTTCTATGCAGTCACGAACATTAAGTGTTTGCAGCTGTCGCCACATATACACATATGGGCAATACAATTTAGCAATATTTGATTGCGCGGGTGGTGGTGACAATTCTTTAAATCAAGTTTGCGAGCTTGAAGTAAACACCAATCCAGTCGTATTTAACCAGCCGTCGAACAACATAACAAAACTACCGCCAGCCGCAACGCACTGACGCGTTTCGACCTTCCATGATCCTCTAGCAGTCACGCATATATTGGTCTTGACTGGAACTCTCGGCTGCAAAATATTTATGAAGTCACGAACATTACGTGTTTGAAGCTTGTGACTGTATAGAAATTGTGCAGCCGACATTTCCAATCAAGTTCAATGTATGCAAGACTGCTAGAGGTGAGAGCCGCATATCTAAATTTGAGTTCCATATATATTCAATGCGGTTTGATCCTCGATAGTCTGTTTGCCGAAGGTCGAAACGCGTCAGTTCGTTGCGGCTGGCGGTAGTTTTGTTAAGTTGTTTGACGACTGGTTAAATACAATGGGATTGTTGTTTACTTCAAGCTCGCAAACTTGATTTAAAGAATTGTTGCCACCACCCTGACTGCATAGAAATTGTGCAGCCGACATTTCCAGTTAAGTTCAATGTATGCGAGACTGCTAGATGATCATGGAAAGTCGAACCGCGTCAGTGCGTTGCGCTGGTGGTAGTATTGTTATGTTGTTCGACGACAGGTAAAGCGCCTATGACCTGTGGATTAAACTATGAATTGGAGGAATATTTGTTGATTTGATATGTAATCCACTAAATTATAGTCATATTAATGATCAAAATGATTTGGCAGATAACCATAAATCATTACTTGTTGTTGACTGCGATTCATTGGTAAAATCTTCAAACTCTATGTTAAAATTATAATATAAACAAGAAAAAGTTCACTTTGGTATATCGATTGATATCATAATTCAATTACCATTGACATTTATGAAGGCACTCTGCGTCCTTATAAAGAGAACTTTGAATAATGGAAAAATTCCAATCGATATTCTAACGATCATAGCTAAACCGTTGCCTAAGGTATATAAGCCAACATGTTTATAATGATTATTGAGTAATTCCTATAATATCTTCATTGTTTAAGATAATCAAATGGCTAATACTAGATCATTTAGAATTTATGTTTCCGGTTGATTTTGATACAATCCAACATGGCATTTCGAAAGATCGATCGACAATTACTAACATGCTTTCCATTTGGAAGTATGTAATTACCTTCGATGAGAGATATGTGGTTCCTTTAATAGTCTTTATAGATATCTAACAAGCATTTGACTCTAAATGTTTTGATGCTAACTTCAAGGCCATTAATCTTTTGAATATCAATCCCAAAATCTTTTAATAACTCACGTAATAAACGAAAATTGGTTGCGCAAGCGGTGACAATAATTACTATTTTTAATCAAGCCCGTGATCTTGATAAAAACACTTGACCCATTATATACATATATTTGGCAGTATAAACCATATATTGTATAGTGTAGAAAAAGAAATTCCTCCAGTAGACAGGTTTTGTTCTTATTGAAAACTAATCAATTACTGGCCAGAATTTGCCGCACACAGGGATCAAATCTGGGCATGTCTGCTATGGAATCAAGTGTTCTAACAACTGAGCCACCCTGCTGCACAGTAAACAAAATGTTCAGTTATGAACAATCTAATGTAACTTGGTTAGTCGTTTTTTCTATATGCTAGAGCTCATATGGCATCCATTTAGAACCAAAATTCCAACTTACCATAACTAATCTGTCATTGCTGAACATACATCACACCACAAGAGAAAAGTGGTATAGAAATGAACTTTTATATAATTAAACGAACATTGTTTGCGCGGGCGGTGATAACAATTGCTATAATCAAGGTTCCGATCTTGATATAAGCACCTGACCCATTTATTGCTTACATATGTCAGTATAAACTAAGAATTGTATTGTGAAGGAAAGGCAATTTATCCAGTAGACCTGTTTCGTCCTTGTTGGGAACTCCTCACTAGCCTTTTAGGATCTGGTGCTCTAACCACTGAGACACCCTGTCACATACTACACACAATTATCAGTTATATACTAACTAATTTTTCTTTGTTAGCCTTTCTTTATTTTAGAGTCTGTAGACCATCCATTTAGCCTTAAGGTTCCGACTAATAAGACGTGCCCAGATTCGAGCCCTGTCCGCGGGAAATTCTGGACAGTACGTGATGAGTTTCCAATAAGGACGAAACCGGTCTACTGGTTTAATTGCCTCTTCCAAACAATGCAATACTTAGATTATACTGACAATTGTATGCACATAATGGGTCAGATGTTTATATCACGATCGGAAACTTGATGAAAAAATTATTTGTTATCATCAAATAGGTTTTGAACTCAATATTTTGCGGTGTGTAAGCATTCAGGTTATCAATGATAACCTGAATGCTTACACACCGCAAAATATTGAGTGACCACATTTGCTTAAATCTGCTATTGTGATCAGTGTTGTGTTGCCTGATGAATGTGCTGGAAAGTAGGCACCGAAACGTCGCCAGTAAACAAAGATGTGATAGAACCGCATTTCTAATTGAAGTAAAAATGAGTCAACCCGATCAAAGACAAAACAAAATTGGAAATAGTGACAAATCGGATCTTTGTGTAACTGCCCGTGTACAGCTATTACCCGCGTACGCAAAACGCGGCATTGATAATTTGTTATCATGTTCGTTTAGTTCTGTAAATATTCATTTAAATACCACATCCCCATCTAACTTGTTATCTGTTCTATAATGACAGATTGTAGTTGGTTAGTTGAAATTTCGGGGCTGAATAGATGCTATATATCGTCTACATCAAGTAAAGGCTAACTAAGAAACATAAGTTAGTATATAACTGATAATTGTGTGTAGTATGCGGAAGGGTATCTCACTAGTTATGGCACCACATGCCCAGGTTTCAACCCTGTCCGCGGCAAAATCGGAATAGTACGTAATGAGTTCCCAGTAAGGACGAAATTGGGCTACTGGATGATTGCCTTTTCCACACTATAAAATATTTAGTTTATACTGACAAATGCGTGTACATAATGGGTCAGATCTGTACATTAAGCTCGCAAATTTGATTAAAAATTTAAATGTTTTCATCGCTCGTGCAACCAATGTTTCTTTAATTGTATAAATGTTCATTTAAATTCTGCTTTCTTATGTAATGTGGATTCTGTTATATAATAACAAATGGTGAATTGTTAGTGAGAACCTTAGGGCTAATGGGATACTATATGGACTCCACCTATAAACAAGGCTAACTAGGAAACATTAGTTATTATATAACTGATTATTTTGTGTAGTATGCGCCAGGATGGCTCAGTGGTTAGAGCATCAGATTCCGAAGCAGACGTTTCCAAGTTCGAGCCCTGTTCGTGGCAAATTCTAGACAGTATGTGATGAGTTTCAAATAAGAACGAAACCGGTCTACCGAATGAAATGCCTTTTACACACTATACAGTACTTAGATTATACTGAAAAATGCATGTGCGTAATACGTCAGATGTTTATATCAAGATCGCAAACCTGATTAAAAATACATTTGTTATCACTGCTCGCATATCTAATGTTTGTTTAATTTTATAAGTGTTTATTTCATTACCACTCCCCCATGTAAACTGGTATCTGTTCAACATTGACAGATTTTGGATGCTTAATCGGAACTTTAAAGCTAAAGGTATGTTACGTGGACTTTACCTTAATGAAAGGCTAACCAAGAAATATTAATAAGTATATAATTGATTATTGTGTGTCTTATGCGGCTATTTAAGTCCCACCAGTGCACACGATTCACTACAATTATAGTATATCAGCCAAAATAAACCTTTCTAACACCATTTAAATTGTTCATTTACTATCTCAAATTTATAGTCGCGGTCTCTTAGTTGGATTTACTATTAACTCTGATTCCTCCAATCCACGTTTCTTGTTAACCGTCAAGGCTTCATTAAATATGGTGCCTAATGATTTTGCTACAAATGTCACATTCCTGAAGATCATTCCTAATCAATCTGGTTCACCTATTTTGGTACAATAATGCAATCCGTTTACAGCCATCCCAGCTTATCTGATGACCAATCACCTATATCTGAGCGATGATTATATCCATATTTGCATGAAGTTTTATGTTCCCCTATACGTATCTTTATTGAACGCATGGTTTCACTTTTGCACCGGAGTTTGAAAACTTTACAAGGCATCTCATAAATTTCTTTTCTTTCTGATTCGGTAGCTTATTGCCTATAGTAGTTGATTGTCTTAATACTGTTCTTAAGTTGTATTTCGCTCAAACTTGAAATTCTGTTTAAAATTTACTATTGTATCTGAATGCTTTAGACTCAGACTACCAGTTCAGCTAGATAGGATGGAAAATTATCTGAAACAGGAACTTTCTGTACATTTCAGTTTAAGTGACGAGATGACACAGCGTGGTAAACGCAAATCAAAAAGTCAGCGTAGGTAGTCAGGTGCAGATAGCGACAGCAATCACACGTACCGAGCAGAGCAGATGTGTCAAGTGTGTGGCGTGTTCATTTCATTGTGTTTATATATGTGCAGTCGCACGCCATTGGTCAACGGAAATTTTGATTATTTTAATTGATACAGCGTATTGAAAGTTGAATTTGATTTTAGCAATATGTCGGCGAATTAATCTGAGCCGTTACACCACCTTCTAATATTTAAGGGTATTCCGTTAAACAATGTTAGACAGACTCTAATGCATTGTGCAACGAAATATTAGTACACATGGATACCATACCCAGGCTGGCCGGTTTATCAACCTCTAAGAATTTGTATTTATCATAATGTCAGTAAAGTGAAAAATTTTCTTTAATGTATAATCTATAAAATATGTGTATTTTCATATTTTATGATATAGAAATTTGGACATTTTATAAGTTTGAGAATTCTGAACATTCACAATTAATCCAAGAGGAACATCTTGTTTATAAATCTTTACTAAACCATACACTCTGCGAGTGAGTGTGTCCCTTTGTATTAATGATTTCTCAAGCACTGAAACTAATTCCCCAGACACAATCGTTTGATTGATTAAAGACTCAACGTCACCTGCAACTAATCCTTGAGTCTTTATTTATTTTCTCGCAAACTTTTTAATTATTCAAATGCACGTACATTTTATTATTATAATCCCTCTGAATTATTAGTACTGTTGCTTCAAATTTGTCTACTTTTAGGCATACTACCTTATTATCTTACAAATTTGGCTAACATTTATCCTCTATATGTTCTAATACTAATTGAGCAACATCCAATTCAAATTTAAATTTGTCGTTTACTAGGTGGAATTGAGTGATCCTAATTGTCTCCGTGATGATTTCATTTTTAGGTATGTATTCTACAGGAACGGCAGTGTTCAGACCCAGTTGAAATATTCTATTTTCATCGTCCTAGAAATCCATTTCCTTTATAAACAGCAGAATCGTTTTGAATATTTCTAGGAGGCCTATTAATTCCCAAGTTTGCTAGTTTCTTTACATGTATCTGGCTAACTTAATTAATTTCTTTATTCTTCACCATGTCAGTGAACTCTCCTATGCTGTATATTCCATTGTACCTAATATCAAGAGAAACACAAATCTTATCCTTGTTTTTCTCTAATTAGTTCATATTTTCTTTTCTCTTTTTTTATCAATAATTTAATCAAATGTACAGAAAGCTCCTATTTTAGATCATTTCCTACCCTATCTAGCTGAAATAGTAGCCCGAATCTAAATCATTCAGATACAATATTAAATTTTAAACATAATTTCAAGATTGAGCGAAATACAAAATAAGAACAGTATTAAGACAATCAGCTAATATAGGCAATAAGCTACCAAATTAAAAAGAAAAAATAAAACACCTAAACACATCATTGTAAAGGTTGCAAACTCCGGTGTATATATAAAACCATACGTCCAATAATGGTACGTACAGAGGAATATGAAACTTCATGCAAATACGGACATAGCCATAGATCAGGTCTAGCCAAGCACTCAATGAAGACAGATCATCAGAAAAACGGGGATGGTTGTAAACGGATTTCCCAAATAGAATAACCAGGTGTATTAGGGAATCAATTGAAACAAATTCAAAAATGAACGTCATGATTTTAACATCTATAGCAAAATCATTAGACCCTATATTTAGTGAAGCCTTCCGTATGGCAGGAAACTAATGCTATCAATTTTCCCGCACAAGAAAAATGCGCAATAAAAGTACACACTGACAGCGCCGTACAACGTTCAGCACAATTTAAATTTTTAATTATGTTTATTTTCATGATGCTGTGATTAATGCTGGTTATGAGATCAAAATTAAGCAAGAAAATAAAAGCTGCCCAAGAAGAGTTATCAACGATGTTGATAAAGGGAACCGTCAGACCAAAAAATTCATTGACGTCACAATTGCACTTGGTCTCTAATAAAAACGGATCATACAGAGCTTGTGGAGATTATCGCATACTAAATTCTGAGACCAAAACTGATGCATACCCCAATCCAAATGTAAATAACTTGCTTGGAAAACTCAGCGGTAGCAATTACTTTTCAGTGATTGAACTCAGACAAGCCTAGCAACACATTCCGGTAGCGCAGGAGGTAATTAAAAAACCTGCTGTCATCACACTTGTCGGCCGTTTTGAATACCTTTACATGCCCATTAGTCTAAAATGTGCCACTCAAACATTTTAGAGGTTCAGGGACGACACACTTCGCGACGATACCGATTACTATATGTCATATCTTGATGTCTAGACCTAGATTCCCACAACAAGCACCAAAGGAATGTCCTATCACTTTTATCAGATCACGGATTCAAGATTAATTGTAACAAGACGCAGATTGCACTAAATTCGCGGATTTCATATGGCATCGTATTACAACTCAAGGTATACAACCTCTGCCGTCGAAGGCCAATTCCATCTCGAATATTGCGTCACTTAAAGCTTTTAACTTATTGCAGAAAATTTTGGGATTTCTTATCTATTATCGCAAGCTCCTTCCCGGCCTATCAAAATAACTCTATCCGGTATGTAGGCACTGGTGGAATAGAAAAGGCCGTAGCAGTAACTCCACCATTTATTATTCGACTGAAGACGAGGAATTACTCCATCATGCCATCAAATCGTTAGAAAATGCCGTAATGCTAACCAATCCAAACTTCAAATGACCTTTTCTACTTACATTTAATGATTCTGAATTTGCAAATAGAGCCACTATGGAACAACAGATCGACAGAGTTCGGAAACCAATTAGTTTTTCCTCGCGTACTCTGCAACAAGTAGAAACTAGATAGGACACTTTCGCTAGACAACTTCTCGCCATTCATGACGCAGTTCGCCACTTCATCAGCATCTTTGGCAACAACAGATTTGTTGTTTTTACAGACCATGAACCATTTGTTAGCTTACATTGAAATTCAATTTAAACCGTCGCAAATTATCCTGCCTGAGCTCCCAAGTTTGCTACCCGCATAAGATGAACCACAAGTCAAAGCTTCTTCCCTTTGACTTCATTGTGTTAACATGTCTTTCCTGCAGACGAGACATACTCTTCGGCAAGTATTCGTTCATCCGCAGCTCCAAAGCTGAAAAAATGTACTTATTCGTAACGATGTTGCAGTACACCATTGCAACCCAGATATCGCGGGCCTTAACTGATTTTGTTCATACAGCAAAATATTTCATAACCATGCAAGGTGCTAACAATTGTTTAGTGTCAGTGAACATTTATTCGGTATTATGCCATTTCTTTGCGAATGTTCAAGTAAATTTTGGTTTTCATCATTTTATTTTCATCTTTTTTTATATATATCACACTGTTGCTCCGTATGGCTTACGCGTGATCCCGCACTGATTATATTGATATGACAAGCTACTAAGAGCTAACACTTTGTGTTGCAAAACTAAGTAGTCATCAGTTTCATATCATGGTATTGGCCATTATCATGAATGCCACAGCATTATCAGTAACACAGTACGCATTCATTACAAATATTATGACAACAACGTCGCACACACACTAGCTCCTTTGGTTTTATCAAAATCTCAATGACAGCAATCCAGCCTGCCCATGTTACAACTTATACCTGGCAACTTCAGCGGCAATCAACTTTGCAATTTTTTTACGCTGCAACTCACGAAACCTATCACATTGCTCCATTGAACTTCACGTGGTATGACCGGCTACTACAGTTAACAATTTGTGCTGTCCTACATTACTAATCAAGCCTCGCCATGTGGATTTTTTTCTTTATATCTTTTCTTTTTCTCAGAGAGGAAAGTGATGTAACGGCTCAGAATTATTTCCGACATATTGTTAAAATTAAATTCAATTTTAATACACTGGACCAATGAGAATGCGCAAATTACCGATGAACTATTGCGTGCGACTTCGCATTTATATAAGCACGATGCAATTACCACGCAACACGCATTCTGCTCTGCACGCTACGTGCGATTGCTGTCGCCTTCTATGATTCATTTATTATCTACGCCGACAACTCTACTTTCGTTTACCACGCTGTGCTACTTTTCTGGTAGTTTTAAGTAACGCCAATTATCTTGTTGCTGCGCATACAGTCATGCACAATTGATCATCTATTAATCAGATTTCTACGTGTGCCAGCCACCTCGGTGTTGCTGCAGATTATCAACAAGACAGGCCTAGGCCTTTAAACAGAAACTAGAATAGAACAGAATAGCATAAATTTATTTCGATTCAAACTATATCCAGCTTCGACAATTCTACTTATTCAGGTGAATCTATTCAAAGGATCAACAGTCAACTAACAGGAAGAGAGAGAAAGTTAAATTCTCTTCTTTTCGGAGAACTAATATATATGCAAGTATGAATTAGTTGGTGCAAACCTAGTAACAAATCAGCTCAGCTGTGACAAAAGACAGCGTGAATGAAAAGTATAATGTCAGGTACATTCGTTTCGTGCTTACCGGCGACTCATCAGTAGGAGCCGGTATTACTCTCTTTAAGCACTATATATTTGGGTGAGGAATATGGGATAATAGGACGGTAAAACCTCCTAGACGAATGTGAAAACCTGCAGTAGTGAAGCTAACATCATATAAAGTCTTCGACCATGCGATTTCAACGCTAACTCACATTATATAATATATATAGCGAGTCTGTAAAGGACACTAACACTATGGCTATTGAGTCAGTTACCGATACCAACGTTATAGTAACGAAAAGGTACATGGTTCTAACATGAGGGATATCAATTTATGCTATAGTTCACCGAAATTGAGAATTACAACTATTGCTGAACACCTGTTTCCCAATAAATCCATACGCTCTTGCCTTGATCAATATCAGTTATCACATTTCGCGGTAAGCATGACATCATTCAATACAATATATTACAGTTAAATACTGTTTTTTGCGGAGAACTAATATATATGCAAGTGTGTATTAGGTCTTGCGAACCTTGTTGCAATTTAGTTCAGTTGTGACCAGAAGTAGAAGCCAAAGAGAGCATGAATGGTAAGTATAATCTCATACACATTCGTCTCTTGCTTACTGGTGACTCATCAGTAGGAACCGGTATTACGTCCTTTAACCACTATATATTTGGGTAAGGAATGTGGGATAATAGGACGGTACAATCTCCTAGACGAATGTGTAAACCTGTAGTAGTGAAGCTAACATCATATAAAGTCTTCGAAAATGCGACTTCAACGCGAACTCACATTATAATGTATTTATATATATACCGAGTCTGTAAAGGACACTACCACTATGACTAGTGTGTCAGTAACCAATACCAACATTATAGTACAGAACAGGTACATGGTACTAACATGATGGATATCAATGTATGCTATTGTTCACTGAAATTGAGAGTTACATCTATTTCTGAACACCCGTTACTCCAGTAAATCCATACACTCTGGCCCTGATCTGTATCAGTCATCCCATTTCGCGGTAAGCATGACATCATTCAATATATATATTTTTTTTAAAGGAGAAATAATATATATGCAATTATGTCCTAGGTGTTGCCAACATAGCAAGCACGAAACGAATGTGCATGAGATTACACTTTCCGGTCATATTATCTTTGGTTTATCCTTCTGGTCACATCTGAACTATTTTTTTTACTAGGTTCGCAAGTAAGAGCAAGTGTCTTTAATGATTTTATGAATACGCGCACCCTGCAAACATTCATAAACCCTCACGACATTTTATGCTGTATACATTTCTGACCCTTGTAAGGCTACCAACATTAACTGCTCCATCCGTTTCTTTATTGGTCAGCTTAGTAACATAGCACGATACTTTCTTTTAGCTTGGCGTTACATTATAAAACGAGGTTTACAAAGTTTTGATGTGTCAAGACGGGAAATTTAGTACTTTAGGTGGCCTTTATTAGGGCCAGAATGACGTTCTCTGGCAAATGCAACGAATGTTAGGTAAAGTAACAGCGTCTATAAATACTCCTAGACTGTTGAGACTGGCTCTGGTTGACTGGCTGGTGTTCCTTCTGTTGTGGCGTTGAAATCAGAGGCGAGAGACTGTACGAAGGCCCACAATTGTCTCGTTGAAGTTTAGGACTCCCAAAATTCTTTGCATCTCACTAACAGTCTTCGCTAACTTTATATTCCTGATTCAATTCGCCGTTTACGGCAAAGGGGAATAACTTGTGGCGTGATACGATGTCCTAGGAAGTCCGCGGATGTAGTTGCAATCTGCGTTTCGTCACAGTTGATCCTGAGTCCGTGGTTGGATAAGTGTGAGAGGACATTTCGTAGATGCTTGGCATGAGATTCTAAGTCTGGACTGAATACCATTTTGTCATCGAGATATGACATTTAGTAACCGGCGTCGTCACAAAGTATGGTGTTCATAAATCTTTGAAATGTCTGTGTAGCACACTTAATTCAAAAATGCATGTAAAGATATTCGAAAAGGTCAAATGGAGTGATGACTGCTGTATTTTCAATATCTTCTGGCGCTACCGCGATGTGGTGGTAGGCTTGTCTGAGGTTAACCGCTGAGAAGCAATTAATGCCGCTGAGTTTTTTAGGTAAGTTGTTAATATTGGGAATTGGATATACATCAGATTTTGTCTCTAAGTTTGACTTTCGGTAATCCCCGCAGGCTCAGTAGGATCCGTTTTATTTGGAGACTATGTGCAGCGGTGACGCCCATGAACTTTTCGATGATCTGATGGTTCCCTCTTCCAACAGCCTTAAAAATTTTTCTTGGGAAGCTTTCAGTTTAGCAGGAGCCAGTATTCGCTTCTTGAGTGCAAACGGCTGTTCTTCTGTGGCGAAATGGTGCATCGTGTTTGAAACTCGTATCTCTGACTTGCTGAGATCTAAAAGTGACTTGTGTTCTCAAAGAGCTGCTGATATCTTTGCTTAATAATGCACTGGGGGTGGCTGATTGACCTGTAACTCCAAACGCTCGGAGGCAAGTGTCCAAAACCTTTTTTCAAGTCCGGTGGAGGGGCCGACGATCTTTTGATTGACAAAATCAACAATGAGCCAAAATTTCAAAAGTAAATCAAGGCCCATTATATTGTATGAGACCTTGATGAAAATGAAGTTGTGAGTAAATTCACGCCGTAAACCTATGTTGAGTATGCGATTCCGGCTGCCATAAGAAGTTATGGGCTCACTTGTAGGTGTTGCGAGTAGAATGCCTAGCGACATCTCGGCCATTGAAACATCCTTGAGATCTGAGACTGCTGCACCTGTGTCTACGATGATTTCTTCACCAGTTCTGAAATCGAGAAGACGCAGAATTTCGTTGGGCTGTTTGGCCGGGTCATGCAAACAAGTAGGCTGGTGATTGCGACTGATATTGTCAGTTTGGCTGTCCATGTGGCATATTCGGCGTAGACGAAAAGAGTCAATAGGAATGCCATATTGTAAGCTGTTGCTTCCTTGTGGCGCCGTTGATGCCGTTGATGCTCAGAAAATACGATCTTCTACTTTCTGTGCCATTCGTTTCCCGATCCTGATGTTCCACTGCGCCTGCTTTCTGTGGTCTTGCCCGTCAACTGTGGAAATTGGCATTGAGTTAGAAATTCCTCCGAATGGCAGAGACAGACTTAACTTGAATTGAAAACTTTCTGGTGATTATAGCACCAGTTCTTCGGGGCATATTTGTTAAAAGATTACGAAGATTTGTATCGCCGCCTACAGATATTTCTTGTTTTAGGTGAAAAATTGGGTCGAGCGTTCACCTGATTTAGCTTGGATTTCTCTACAGCCAATCCTTCCAGAACTTTTGCCATGTTCGTTATTGTCCTCTCTAAAGAGGAAATCCTATCATCCTACGGGAAAGGACAAAAGGATGACTAATTTAACTTAGGTTACAAAACACTAAATTCCAGCTCACATCTCTTAGATAAGTCATCTATAGAGAGTGTTCGGAAGCTCCCTGGTGAATAGTTTTAATGATTGTGGAAGACTGTTAATAAAAACAACCTTAGCCTCATGATCAGAAATATTGGTTTCATACCAACGTTTCCGCAATTTCCTTTAAAATCTCAATGGAGCCAAGGTTTGGCATGTGTAACTCTGCATATTTATTTATTATCTGCTCAGTTTCAGTGGGACCCAGCAAAGATTCTACTTCAATTTGAGGCCCAAAATAGGATAGGATAGTTTCCTAATGGCTTTAAGCTTATGATAAATTTTTCGCTGAAATTTTGAAGGTAGTTTAGCGAAACCCTTTGAGAGATTTTTATGACTGGCATAATCTGGAAACGGGGAGAAAGTGGAGTCTACGCGCATAATTAATAGCTCCCTGTCTCCATCCCAAACAGGAACATCAATATCTAAAATTAAACCTGACATTTCAATAATCTTTCGGGATCTTAAAAGCATAAATTTATAAGCAAGAAGAAATGTATAAAAATATGTAAAACGAAACGCTTACCGAAATCTGCTTCCACAGTTGAAACTAACAGAACCAAAATCTGCTTCCACCTATGAAATTGGCGGAATGAGCACAGAAAACAAATGAAACTAGTTCTTTCACAAAATCAAAAGTTACAGTTCTGCACTATCGTACAGTCAATAATGTGCTTTCACAAAATCAAAAAATATTCTGCGTCCAAATTACAGTTTGGCACACAAGATCACAATGGTGTATAGTTTTTGTTCGTAGAAGAAAAATTTTGAATTGAACACCTTCCCTCAAAAAAATTCCCAACAAAAAATTGCCCACAAAACCTTGACTTAAGAAAGATTCACAACCAGATTAAAATATTGTATATGCTAACTTCAATTTACTGTACTCCCTAAAAATAAAATGAGAAAGAAACACAGTCGATTGTATTTATGCGATAAGTTTTGTGATTTGCTAACAAGTCTTGAAAACAGTGCTGTTCTTAGTATCCTGGCGCGGTCGCCTATTTGTAAAACGCCCCGGCTTCAAATAAATTACGTACGACGTCACAAAGTCAGCTCCGTGCCAAGATGACTGAGAATAAGTACTTTCGGGGACCCTTATTAGTGCCGGAATTGCTTTCTCCGGTAAATGCCGAGAAAGTCAGTTAGTGCAGCAGTGTCTAGAAGTACTCCTAGACACTTGAGACCGGCTCTGGTTGACTGACTTTGTTGCTTCGTTGTAGCGTTGAAATCAGATGGCTTGTGGTTTTGTGAGCTGTATATATTGTATCGTTGAAGGTCTGCGATAACACTGTGGTGACTGAAATATGTAGAGGTTCAGTAATAGATGTTGCACCGTCTCACCAGTTGTGCAGCTACAAGATTGTAGTGACTGAAATTGCCAGTGTGGGAAGTAAGTCCAAAAATCAGCGTTGGTGACGACAGCAGACAGCACGCACACGTAGCGCACAGCAGAAGGCAAACGCGATAACTGACAGGCGTGGTAAATTCACCGTGCTTAAATAGTTTCTAAATCGAAGACTCGCATGCCATTGGTTAACGTCAAATTTCGCTTGTTTTTATGTGGTTCCGCGTGAATTGAATTTAAATGAAATTCAAATTCAATTTATGCAGCACAAATTAAAAACAAGCAAAATTTGCCGTTAACCAATGGCGTGCGAGCTTTCGATTTAGAAACTATTTAAGCACGGTGAATTTACCATGCCAGCCAGTTATAGCGTTTGCATTCTGCTGTGCACTACGTGTACGTGCTGTCTACTTTCGTCACCTACGCTGATTTTTGGACTTATTTCACACACATTGGCAATTTCAGTCACGCCAATCTTGTTGCTAAACACCTGGTGAGACGAAGCAACATCTACTTATTGGATCTTTAACTATGCTAGTTACTGCAGATCTTCAAAGAGATTACTCAGCCACTCACTCGCCACTGATGTCAACGCCACAACAGAAGGAACAACAACCCAGTCAACCAGAGCTGGTCTCAAGTGTCTAGGAATATTTCTATACACTGCTACACTAACTAACTTTCTCGGCATTTGCCGGAGAAAGAATTTCCGGTCCTAATAAGGGCCTCAACAGTACTAACTTAGTCATCCTTGGCACCTAACTGACTTTATAATGTCGTACTGCATTTACTTGAAACTGAGGCGCTTACAAAATTGCCGACCACGCCAGGATTCTCAGAACAGTACTGTTTTTTTTTACTTATTAGCAAATCACAAAACTTTTGGTATAAATAAAATAGACTGCGCTTACTTTCATTTTATTTAATTTTGAGAGTACAATAAATTGACATTAGCATATACCACGTTTTACTCTCTTTGTTAATCTTTCTCAAGTCGAGGTGTTGTGAGCAATTTTCTTGTTAAGAATTTTTTTGAGGGACGGTGTTTTAATCAAACATTTTCTCCTACGTACAGAACTGTAAACCTTGGTGATCTTGTGTGCCAAACTGAAAAGTGTACCCAAAACACATTATAACAGTAGACGGCGATCGAGATCCTCGCTATCCTTCAACAGATATGCCCCAATGAACTGGTGCCAACATCACCAGAAGTTTTTTATTTCTGTCAAGTCTGTCTCTGCCGTTCAGAAGAATTTCCACAGTTGACGGAAAAGACCACAAAAAACAGGCACAGTCGAGCATCAGGATCGGGAAACGTATAACACAGAAAGTAGAAGACCGTACTTTCTGCGCATTAACAGCATCAACGGCGCCACAAAGAAGCAATCACTGAAAATATGGAATTCCTATTGACTCTTTTCATCCACGTCGTATGGCATGGATCTACTCCTGCCTTGTCAGCTCCCACGTCTACTACCCGCACAGGATGACCCACAATACGAAGCTACCCGCCTTCGACTTCATTTCGGTAACATGTCTGAACAGCAGCCAAGACATACGCCTCTATCAGTCTTCGTTCACCTGCAGCTCTACAGCTGCAAGAGAGTACTCGTTCGCAACGACACTGCTGTTGCACCACTACCACCAAAGTATCGCGGTCCTTACCAGATTTTGCTGAGACAACCCAAATACTTCATTATTATGCAATATGCTACACCGACATCAGTAAGTATAGACAGGTTAAAACCGTTTATCGAACCGCCTGATCCTGAGAGCGTTCAACCTTCTATGCACGTCTCAGGCTCCGTCTGTCCATGTGGAGGAAGATAAATCCTCCGCAAAAATTAAAGTAACATTAACTGATAAATTTAAACCACCTTGGCTGATTGTAACGAATTTTATTTAAAAAGAATTTTTTCTTATATTTTCTAGAACTTCCTTTGTTTAAATACTTGACTTTGAATTGTGCGCCATTTTCAGTTTTCGAGCATTACTATCCTCGACTGGTTTTATCTTCCTTTGGCTTGCTGCAACTGTTTCATTTTTCTTTATTAAAATTAGATCAATTTCTACAATATACGCCTGCTAAAACTGTCTTATATTTTTTATTGATGCACGCATAGAAGGAACGCTCTGGAACAGGTAATTTAATAATTCTGTTTTTCGCGTCTATTTCTTTCCAGATTATTTGTTTGGGTGTTTTGTACAAGACAGGTTTCACATCCCGATGTGCCTAACATTAAGTGTCTATTTAATAATTAAATTTCAAAGATATGGATGCAGATCTTAAATTTGAGGACACTATCAAGTTAGCACAAGATATTGCAGGTTTGAATTTAGCAAATGCGAATGAAAATATAAGCTTATCAGATTCTACTGTAAATTTAGGACTACAAGCGATCTGGCATCTATGGGGTTCTCAGACACGAATAGGTTAGGAGCCTCTACAAAATTTGGCGACCGCGCCAATCCAAAAATATTAAGTCTACCGCAGTATAAATCTGAAAAACATTCAAGTTAGGTCGGAGATACCCAAATGATATTTAGTGCTTATAATATTGTAAATCCTATGGAGAAATTTGTTGCAGCATGGATGGCATTGCCTGAAAATTTCCGAAATGCCTTAGAAAATTTCAGAGACAGAACTGTGGAAGAAAAACCGTACAATGCATTTGACTTATTAATGGCTGAAATTCAACAGATATATCAGCCTGGAAGATCGGTGCAAATGTGCGAATTATTACGCTTAGAAAAAATGGGGCATCAATTACCGTCCGAATTTTATGAACGCCTTTGCACAAAAGCTTCCAGGTTGAATATATCCAGAGATGTGGTTAAATCGATTTTCACAGCTGAGCCACCAATTAGGCTTAGAACCACATTGGAAGTATTCGAAACTATGAACATTGATTGGCCTACAAAACTAAGAAGGTTAGGCGGTGTGTATAAACAGCAGAAACCACAAGTACATGCTGTAATAGCAGATTCTGTCACGGTGCAGTCAGTCAAGGCAGATGCCGAAAACAACCTGACTATACAAGAAACATTGCGTTTCTTATGTAGAGAAGTTGCTAGCTTACGTCGAGACATTTTGCAACTTCAGAGTCAGGATAGATATACTAGACATCAAGGGAGTCGCTCGCGTCAACGTTTAGAAGGACCACGCGGATGGTGTAAGGCACATTGCGAGTATGGACGAAGTGCAAAGTGCCAAGTTGAGAATTGTATTTACCCTCGATTATGTGGACCCAGATGGAAAGGAAGCACTAAACCGGTAGAGAGAAATCCATCACCGGGAAAAGGATAAAACCCCCGCTAGTAGGAGCCGTAGGGGGGGTTCCATTGTAAAGGCTCCCAGATATGCCTTTAAAAGGCATACTTAAGGCAAAGGATAATAATGCGACAGGACCAGTTAGCACCGATACAGAAGGCAAGAGAGTCCGATTATTACTAAGCGGAGATCTGGAAAACATTGCCAGATTATCCAGAAACAAGTTTATTATTAAAGATGAATTATCTGGATTAGAATTTCTAATCGATACGGGTGCTGAGGTAAGCATAGTTAGGTCAGACGTGGTGGAAGCAGATTGCCCCACATTTGTTTATCAACTATGGGCCGCTAACGGTAGTCCGATAGGAGTGAAAGGGATGAAAGAAATGTCGGTAACGTTAGGCCAGAAATCTTCCTTCCAATGGAATTTTCTAGTAGCCGATGTCAAGGACCATATCATTGGCATGGATTTCTTGACACATTTCAAGCTGGCATTAGACCCCAAGGCTAGGACTATCAAAGAAGGCGTAGGGACATCAATAAATAATGAGTCTAACGTGTCGGCAGTTAGAACAGTCCTCTTACCTCGTCCAACAGTCGCACATGACTTTGCCTATATAATCGAGAAGCACCTAGCAGTGTTTCAACCTTTCAGTGCCAAAAGGATAGGTTTGAAAACAGGAGTAGAACACCAAATAGAATTGGTGGCTCCGTTGCCTTGTTCACCAAAGGCTCAACCATTGGCACAACACAAGCAACAAGTTGCTTTGTCAGAATTTCACCAATTGCGCGAAGAGGGGATTTGTAGAAGGTCAAATTCCAATTTTGCTTCCCCAATAGTGGTAGTTCCCAAACCTGAACCGGGTCAATGGAGGGTTTGTGGAAATTATCGTCTATTAAACTCAGTGACGAAAGGTGATTCTTATCCTCTCCCTAACCAGAGTACCTTACTCAGAGATATAATGGGATTTGAGGTTTATTCAACTTTAGATCTCCAGAAAGCGTACTATCAGATACCAATAGAGGAAAGATCGATACCACTCACCGCAGTCAGATTTCCAGGAGGGGGATCGCACAAATTTCTTCGAACGCCTTTTGGTTTGAAAAATGACAGTCAGACATTCCAGCGTTTGGCTGAAGAAATCCTTCAGAATTGTCCATTTGCGAGGGTATATATAGGCGACATAATAAATTTTAGTCGCTCACGAAATAAACACCGTACGCATTTGGAAACGGTTTAACCAGGCTGGAACAATATGGATTAGTGGTCAAACATAATAAGAGAATTTTCGGATGCTCTTTAGTTAGATATCTTGGTCATATACTTTCCAAAGATGGAATTAAACCTTTGGAAGACAAGCAACAAGCTATTAAGGACGTAGCGGAGCCCCAAACCGTGCGCCAGCTGCGAAGGTTCTTGGGCATGATCAGCTATTACTGTCGATTTATTCCAGGTCTAGCCGGAATTCTAGGATCGTTAACATGCCATCTCACTCGTTAAAAGTGCATGATCAAGATGTCTTGGCCTATAAACTTGAGTCAAGAAGACCGAGAAATATTCCAAAAGGTCAAAGAAATGCTAAGTGACATAACCACATTAGCACCTGTAGATTTGGAGAAACCTCTAGAGCTAATCACAGATGCCTCAGATGTTGCAATAAGGGCAGTGCTACAGCAAAGAGATCAGGACGTAGTAAGACCGATTGGGTTTTATAGCCATAAGCTTAATGATCGAGGGAAACGGTATGATACGTTTGGTAAGGAGCTTCTAGCAGTGTATGCCGCAGTGCTACACTTCAAGCATTACTTAGACGGTCATAAGTTTAAGTTATTGACCGATCATAAGCCATTGATCAGTATACTTGGTAAAACAGCTGGGCTTAATTACTCTCGTAGAGTAAATTCCCAAATAACACGGTTAGCAGAGTTTGATTTCGTTGTGTCTCATATTGCTGGTAAGGAGAATGTGGTAGCCAATGCACTTAGCAGACCGAATAAAGCCGATGTCGAGCTGATATTTCAAGGTCCGTTGAAGAGTTTAGATAATTCGATGCATGATTTAGTTAGTCAAATTGAGGAAGCGCAAGAATCGGATCCCTCCACGTTAGTTTTATCCAAAAGACCAAGATATGTTCGTAAGCTCATAGGTGGCAAGTGGTTGTTATGCGAAACGTCTAGAAGTCAATCACGACCTTTGGAATTACGGGCCACGATTATCCAAGTGTTACACGATATGGGACATCCATCCATTAAAGCCACCATTCGATTGATTAACGAAAGATACGTATGGCCGCACATGTCTAAAGACATACGGGTATGGGTTAGAGCCCGTGCCAAGAGTCAAACGTATAAGGTGTGGAGACATACCAGAACCGAGATAAAGAATATTGAGATACTAATTGGACGGTTCAGACACGTACACATAGACATTTTCAAGATGCCTGAGGTTAATGGTAACAAATATTTGCTAACTATGGTGGATAGATTTAGTCGTCAATTCGAATTTGCGATTTTAAAAGACATGACAGCGAAAGAAGTCTTGATCGCGTTTCTACATAATTGGATATCGCGTTATGGGGTTCCGGAAAAGGTCACTAGTGATCGCGGTAGTCAATTTATGTCCAAGTTTTTCGAAAGATCTCTCAATATTATGGGAACAACTGTATTGCATACTAGCGCGTACAACCCACGAGCAAATGGGATGGTAGAAAGGCTGCATCGTGAACTGAAAGCTGCGTTAAGGTGTACTAGTGGAACAAGCTGGATACATGATCTTCCTATAGTACTACTCGCCATGCGCAACAGATATAGGGCACAATTAGGTACTTACATAGCAGAACTGGTTTATGGAGAACCATTAAGGTTGCCTGTAGATCTTCTAATAGAAACTCCAAGTAGTCTTGATTGGGCTTCTAGTTATGTAGATTGGTTCGTAGGAGCACTTAGAGATAAGATGTGTCGTTTGGCTCCGACCAAGACTAGAAAAGCAAAAACCAAATGTTATGTGTCGTCTGATCTAAGATCGGCTTCGCATGTGTATGTATCTAATGAAAATAGGAAGAATTGCCTGACACCATTTTATAAAGAACCATACAAGGTCAAGAGGATGACTGATAAGAATGTCATCATAGAGATAAATGGCATTGAGGATTGTGTTACGTTGGATCGTTGCATTCCCCAGTTTATCTGGTTAGACGATAGGACTGAATTAACAGATGCGTTGAATGACCATCGTTCTATGAGCGAATCTGCCGTGTGCAATCCCACCATACAGGCACATAACGAAATGCAGAACTCAGAAGACGCGTTGTCTAATATAGCAAAATCTTATTCTACCAGTTCACAACATGAAAACTGTTTGACTATACCAGATGATACGGAAGAACCAGTGTAAACTCTACCGGGCGCGATGCCGACCTCAAGGGCGCCATTATGCACAACTCGTTCTGGAAGGGTGCAACGTCAGCCGAAGAATCATGATTACGTCTATTACTAGCCGTCTTTTTTTGAGAAGGTGGTGTATGTGGAGGAAGATAAATCTTCCGCCAAAATTAAAGTAACATTAACTGATAAATTTAAATCACCTTGGCTGATTGTAACGAATTTTATTTAAAAAGAATTTTTTCTTTTATTTTCCAGAACTTTCTTTGTTTAAATACTTGACTTTGAATTGTGCGCCATTTTCAGTTTTTGAGCATTACTATCCTGATTTGCCTAACATTAAGTGTCTATTTAATAATTAAATTTCATAGATATGGATGCAGATCTTAAATTTGAGGACACTAGCAAGTTAGCACAAGATATTGCATGTTTGAATTTAGCAGATGCGAATGAAAATATAAGCTTACCAGATTCTACTGTAAATTTTAGGACTACAGGCGATCTGGCATCTATGGGGTTCTCAGACACGAATAGGTTAGGAGCCTCTACACCCACAATCTCAATAGCTTGCTTTGCATAACGCGTAATTGATTTTTTTATTAACATTAACTTTTCGTTATTCTACGTATCAAAATTTTTAACTTTACGTTATTTTTCGCATTTATCTCACGTGGCATAACCAGCTGTTCTTAGCTAACAATTGTGTAGCATTTTTTGAACAGTTCTTTGGTATTATACCATCTCTGAGGCAATGTTCGTGTACATATTTTATGCAGTTACCTTTAATTTTAATGTATATATTTTTATATTATAATGTATTTCTCACACATGACATCACACAGCCCATTTTGGTATGACCAGCTACCTGGAGCTAACGCTTTCGTGTAGCAACACTAAGTAGTTATCAGCTTCATATCATGGTACAGGCCACTTTCAATGCATATCTCAAATTCAATTGCACAAAGACCACTCTACAAATATCATAACCACAACGTCGATCACACACTCTAGCTCTTTTGGTCGTATACAAACGCATTGACGACGATCCAGCCTGCTTAGGTATTAACATAAACCTGGCAAATTCAGAGGCGATTTACCTCGAAATCTTCACGCTGCGGCTCCTAAATCTTACACTACTCTATTTTGCCCCACGCGGTATGACCGACCACTAGAGCTAACAATTTGTGTAGCGTTTCCTATCGGTTACTTGGCATCATATCATTCTTGAAGCAACCAACAAGCATACTTAAGCCCAACATTTATGGTACATTTTTTTTGCTTTACTTGGTTCGAAACTCTGTAATGCATTTCTTATCTAGCCTCGCAGAGAGGAGATTTTTTCTCTTTTTTCAGAGAGGAAAGTGTTGTAACGACACAAATAAATTGCCGACATATTACGTAAATTAAATTCAATTTGATTTACGTTGCACCAATGAGAAAAAAACAAAACTTTCCGCTAACCTGTAACACGCGGCTCCGTGTTACAAACCAATGAAGGTCGATTTTTACAAACGCTGTGCTCTTTAAGGTCAAATATTCTAACTCTGTCCTTAAACAATATTTCTCTTAACTGTGATTTTAGGAACAATCTCTTTTAGTCTCAAGCAGTTTTAATCGATATTTCTTGAACTGCAATTTTATTTGTAATTAATAGGGTTTTATACAATAGACAGAACCGCGCACGATACGGATGAAACACGCGGTGGACTATTGTGTCTCAGTGAACTTATTTCGCTTAGTTGTAGAAGTTACGCATTGGATTTACTGTGTTAGACTATCCGAACTTCAGAGAACAATGGATTAATACAATAACCTGAGGATAAAACACTGAACTAAACATTTGTGAGTTTTTTTGTCATTGAAGTCGTTATACGGATTATACAGAACATTTTTCTTTATAACATAAATCATTTTACTATGTTCAGATTATCATGTGTTTTCAATCATTTGACTATATTCATTCCAATCCAGACATTTGTGTAAGAATAATTTCTTGTGTGCAAAACATTTTTCTTTATAAACATAAATCATTTTAATCTTTGCCGTCTAGGAGACGGACAATTTAGTTTAACTGTGAATGGTGTTTAAGGCCTATTTTGCATAAAAATCTGTTTTTGCAGCTGACCAACATATATTCAATTTGGACTAACTAAGAATTACATTTCTATTTGCAACATTATATCTAATGTATGTATGAAACCAAGTTTCGGCTTTCTCATATCAACCATCCGAAAAGGATCAGAGACTGATTAGGCGCACGGGTGGAAATATTAGCCACCATTGATATGTAGGACGGGTATAAAATCACGAAACAATATAGCAACCCGGAAACCGACCCTCATTATGGTGCCCCGGTTTGTCCAGACTCACAGCCAACAAAAGAATTAACAAACATCAGAGTTTAAGAAATTCAACTAATTTGGATGACTACTACAAGATAAGTAAACTCTAAAATTACATATCACATAAAAACACTCTCAGGATTACAATGTCGAAGACGGCTGCACGATGGCGGGTGAGGACGATATTACACTGCCATCTATTCTCGACAACACTCATACGCTTAAGATGAAGGCCAGTTCAGGAAATACAGGAAGCTCGATGGTGAGCAGCATTAAACCGCATCACCACATGGACACAGCATAAAATATGTCAATTTGATCCAGAATACCTTGACGCGTGGTCGACGATGTCACTTTACTGGCAAGGTGTCTTATATAACAGACGAGGCTCAATATTTCTAGAGGCTTGGAGACGATCCCAATGTCTTTCAGACGGAACTCAAAGATATACTGCATCAATACACTGAGGCACTATTGCGCAGACGCCTGAGAGCCTGCAACGCGCCGTCAAGCAGCGTTTGACACCAGATTGAGAAGACAGGCTTACAGAATTAATGAGCCAGATGTCCCTAGGTAATATACGCCTTCTGAGCTATTTAGGGAAATGGAGAGCAATGCTTAAATTCCAACCTGCCCACTGGAAATCGTAATGCGACTGTTCATACAGAATCTCCCGCCGGCACTACAAGGAGATGGCCACGTTCCTGCGCGAATTCGTCGAAGTGCAAGACGACGTTCTGCCAGCACGTCTAAACATGTGGTGGAAGAAACACCACTACAGCTCACTTTACCTAGATAAAGATTACATCACCTAACGACTGTCCGAATCACAATCCACCACACCATCAGCCGGAACAAATATCACCAATGAGCGTCTCATCAGCCTGCTCGAGAACCTCACCATCAGGCCTAATTCGGCCTCAGTTGATGCCGTCCAGAATAGACGCGACCAGTGCAGGCGTGACCAGGGTCGACCACCATCCCTGAATAGCGCCAGGAGGTCGACGTCGAGAGGCCGGGCCACATTTCCACAGTTACCAGCAGATTGGTGTCCGAATCACCGCAGCTTTGTCCACTCCACATGCTATTATCTCAGAAACGGCAGCACATTCCTGAGCACAAACGCGACGTTCAAGTGGGCACGGTCATTTTCAACAACTCAGGAGGATACGACCATGGAAGGTTCGGAAAACTGCTGGGGTCAGCCTCCTCTGCCACAGTAGAGGCTAATAACCCCAAGATCGTTGGCCGCTCCACGTCTGATGGCTCGAAGCACGTTGCTTTTGCGGTATAGTGCAATCAAACTATTGTATTTACAACGACGGCTCCAGTCAAGTCATGCTTCCAACGCCCAAATGCCAGCAAACAGTCCCATCGTCAGTTTCCACTACCGACATCCTTTCTCATCCGAGACGCAACCTCTGGCGAATTATTTCTCATAGACACTGGATCAGATGTAAGCTTACTACTCCACAATTATTTCGAAACTACCCACCCAGTCGACACCACCAATCTTACCTGCGCCAATGGCTCCAGTATATCGACGTTTGTGGTACGAGTACACAAAATCTCGTTGTTCAACTCACAAAGATGTTTCAATTATCCTTTCATCATTGCCAATACGACAAGAAACATCATTGGACGTGACTTTCTCGAACACTCTGACCTTACCATTCGTCCAAGAACACGAGAGATACGCACTGCAGACAATCAGTTGCTTTCATCAGCGCTAAAACATACGACTCGCGCCGAAGCAGTCTCATCCATTCAGTTTATTCCTCCAGTTCCTCAGGTACCGCAACTGGACGGTGTTCTGAAACATCATGAAGAAATTTTCAAACCTATCTCCTTCATGCCCGATCTCAGGAGGAAGCGTGCCATCACAGCCCATCGTATCATTTTATCGAAATCACTACTTCATCCTCCACGAGCACGTCTATTGGCACCACACAAACATAAGGCCGCCGAGCAAGAATTCTCCATGCTACGTCAACAAGGCATCTGTACACGATCCAGCTCACCTTTTGCGTCGCCTGTGGTAGTAATACCAAAGAGTGAACCAGCAATATTCAGGGTGTGCGTGGATTATCGCATTCTCAATTCTTGCACACAGTCTGATTCGTACATCCTGCCAAATACAGCTGACACACTCAGATCTGCTATTGGTCATGCTGTGTATTCAAAACTTGACCTAGTGAAAGCCTACTATCAAGTACCGATGGACAAAGACTCAGTATCATGTACTGCACTCAGATTCACTGGAGGTGGCAATCACGAAAATCACTATATGCCTTTTGGTCTCAAGTATGCATCGCAAACATTCCAACGCGTTATAGACGAAATACTAGATGGTCTACCATTTGTGATTCCCTAATAAGACGACATCCTGGTATTCTCCAACTCAATGTTCGAACATATACAGCATATTGATATTCTACTCACACATCTAGCAGACTATGGCCTCCGACTTTATGGCAACAAATGCGTCTTTGCACAGCAATCAATTGAATTCCTCGGTCATCAAATTTCCGAAAAAGGCATGACACCTATATCTGCTATGGTTCGTGCTATTCAAGATCTACAGCCTCCAACTACCGTTCAAGCATTACGACGATTCTTGGGCAAGATGAATTACTATTCTCGATTTGTACCCTGCCTTGCCTAGATTCTGGCACCTCTTCACAAATATCTCGTGCCAGAAAGCCGTTCTGTCAAGAAATCACAACTGATTCAGCTCAACGTGGACGACATGCGGGCTTACGAGGATGCCAAAAGGGCCTTATGCAAAGCGACCATGCCACATTCTCCTGATTGGTCTCAACGTTTTGAATTGATCACTGACGCATTCGACTTTGCCATAGGCGCAGTACTTCAGCAGTCCATCAATGGCGTGCACCTACCTATCGCCTTCTATTCGCAAAAACTACAACCGCGCTAGACGCGATATGATACATTAGGGAAAGAGTTACTTGCAATCTACCGGTAGATCCTACACTTTCACACATATCTGGATAGCTGGAAATTCAAGATCTACACAGACCATTTTCCTCTACTCCAGATGCTCAGAGGAAAGAAAATGTATTTATATTCACGACGTGTCAAATCACAACTTACACGAATATATGAGAATGAATATGAAGTCACTCATGTCAAATAATCAGAAAACGTGTTCGCAGACTCCCTAAGCCGTCCTGCAGAACTCTGTGCTTCTATCCTGTGTCCTTTACCTATAAGCACTCAGGAATTGCGAGCAGCTCAGTAAGATGATCCAGCACTTCCGACATTTGATGTCAATCGCCTGAAAACATTTGATTATGATGGAACGCTGTGGCAGTGTGAAATAACTGGCGTAGGCCCTCGGCCGTTTATACCTGAAAAACTCCATCACAAGATCTTCGAAGTCTACCATTCAATAAGCCACCCATCTGGCGAAGCTTCAGTGGAAATTCTATCCAGAACGTATTTTTGGCCTGGCATGCGTCGAGATGTCAAGAAGTGGTCAAAAAATGTCTAGGGTGTCAGAAATTCAAAGTGACGAGGCAAACCAAAACAGTGCCACAAGTCATTCAAGTGCCCAAAGTCCGGTTCACGCACATACACGTTAATCTTGTAACCTTACCTGCCGTGAACAATATACGCTATCTAATGACAATACGGGATTGCACCACTCGATGGTATGAGGCCATACCACTGCCAGACATGAAGCAAGACACTGTCAGTTATGCTTTATAACTCAATTGGTTCGATCGGTTTGTGGCTCCAGCTGAAGTGACAACCGATCGTGGCGCACAGTTCCTCGGCAAAGAGCTCGCAGTCCTACTGAAATACTATGGTGTCAAACACTCCGTGACCGCTGCTCGCAATCCGAGAGCAAATGGTTTCGTCGAAAGGACACACTGGGAACTGAAAGCGGTGATCAAGGCCAGCCTAGAATAAAATTAGCTTGCGGCTTTACCGAAAGTACTTCTATCAATGCGTACAAGATCTTGAGAGCCGATCAAATGTAGCTCCGCTGAAATGGTATTTGGCGAATGTCTACGGCTGCCTGGTGAACTAGTCCGATCGCGCTCTGAAACTGCGATAACGATGAACGATCCGGCATTTCTGTTTCCACTTCGTAGTTACCTACAGTATAACGCTCAAAATCTACTATCTGTCCTACACGTCAGCAACATGGTCCAATATATAAACGCAAAGATTTTGATAGCTACAATTGGTTCTTGGTCAACAACGACATGGATAACAGGATTCTAGCCAAACCGAAGCGCGGTTCTTATCGTGTGCTAGATAGACGTCAGAATTAAATTATTTTGGAGATTAATGGCAAATCTAAATCTGTCTCCAAACACAGATTATCCAAGGCCGACGTTGATCCAAATGACACGCTGTTCCACGATGTTGACCTATCAGTTGGTGAAGAAACGATCATTCCACCTCCAGACTGTTTTGCTGACAACGGGCTGACGCCCGACATCTCACCAACAACAGAGCCAACTGACGCCGTCACGCCACTGCGAGATATAGAGGAACCAGAGTCAGTGTCGACATCAGTGTTTATTCGTTACGGGAGAGCCATTACATCTCCTGTAAGGTTAGCCCACTTCATTGTGCACTAATTTTCATTGTTGGGGAGGGGGGCTGTATGTAACACGCGGCTCCACGTTACAACCCAACGATGTTCAATTTTGACAAATATAGTGTTCCTTAAGGTCAAATAATCTAACACTGTTTTTACACAATATTTCTCTTAACTGTGATTTTAGAAACAATCTCTGTTAGTTTCAAGCAGTTTTGATTGAGATTTCTTGAACTGCAATTTTAATTGTAATTAATAGTGTTTTGTTTAATAAATAGACACACCCTCGCGCAATACGCAGGAAGCATGAGGTGGATTATAATGCATAAGTGGTTTGAAAGTTTTTCTTTGCATTTAGATATGATTTCATGCATCATGTTCCTCAATCAAATTCACAAATTCTATAGTTCAATGGATTATTATAATTAAATAATTTAAAAACCTAGCAAACAGTGGATTAATTATTTGTGATGTTTTTTTCAAGACAGTTTTTACACGATTTTATTCTATCCATCATCAGTGACAATATTTACCAGTGACTTTATTTATATCATCATATATTTTCAATCATTTACATGTATTCATCACGATTCAGACGTTTGTGAATTGATTATTACTTGTGTTGACAATATATCGTTTTGTTGCCGTCTAGAGCACGGTCCGTTTTGTTTAACTGTGAATTGATAATTACTTGTGTATAAGACATTCAATTTTGTTGACAATATTTCGTTTTATTGCCGTCTAGAACACAGTCAATTTTGACTAACTGTGAATGATAATTCGACTTAGCATTCTCACATCACCCATCGGAAAAAGATCGGGGAATAATCATAAGCACGGATCTCCAAAGGCGGCTATCAGGTCTATGTAGAAATGGTACAACATCTTACATTAGCTACCCCGTAAAAATCCCCTACAATATTATATTATATTATATTATATTATATTATATTATATTATATTTTATTATATCATATTATATTGTATTTTGTTATATTATATTATATTATATTATATTATATTATATTATAATATATTATATCATATTATATTATATTATATTATATTATATTATATTATATTATATTATATTATATTATATTACATTATAATATATTATATTATATAATACAATATTATATTATATTATATTATATTATGTTATATTATATTATATTATATTATATTATATTATATTATATTATATTATATTATATTATATTATATTATATATATTATATTATATTATATTATATTATATTATATTATATTATATTATATTATATTATATTATATTATATTTATATTATATTATATTATATTATATTATATTATATTATATTATATTATATTATATTATATTATATTATATTATATTATATTATATTATATTATATTATATTATATTATATTATATTATATTATAATATATTATATTATATTATATTATATTATATTATATTATATTATATTATTATATTATATTATATTATATTATATTATATTATCATTATATTATATTATATTATATTATAATATATTATATTATTGGCTCCATTATTTTACAACCCAACAAAGGTCGAATTTTATAAAGGCTGTGCCCTTTAAGGTCAAATATTTTAACTCTGTCCTTAAACAATATTTCTCTTAGCTGTGATTTTAGGAACAATCTCTTTTAGTCTCAAGCAGTTTTAATCGATATTTCTTCAACTGCAATTTTATTTGTAATTAATAGTGTTTTGATAAAATAGACAGAGCCGCGCGCGATCCGAGAGGATCACGCGGTGGACTATTGTGTCAGTGAATTTATCTCATCAAATCTGATTATTCGTTACTATGAAAATGATTGATTGTTTACTATGAAAAACAAGGAGTTAAACATTTGTGAGTTGTTTGTCATTTAAATCTCTAAACGGTTTACACAAAACATTTTCCTTTATGAACATAAATAATTTTACTAGGCTCATATTATTATGTATCTTTAATCGTTTGACTACTCATTACATTCCAGACATTTGTGCTAAACATTTCACTTTATAGACATAAATAACTTTTATTTTTGCCGTCTAGAAGACGGACAATTTAGTTTAATTGTGAACGGTATTTAAAACATACTTTTGCATTAAAATCTGTATTATTGCCAACCAACTCATTCAATTCGGATTAACAGTGAATTATATTTATATATGCTACATTGTGTGGAATATATCTATGAAACTTTTCTTCAGTCTTCTCAAATCAACCATCCGAAAGGGATCAGAGACTGATTGGGTGCACGGGTAGTAATAATGGCCACCATTGATATGTAGTAGGGGTAAAAAGTCACGAACTAGAAAGCAACTCCGCAAAATACCCCTACATTTATATTATATGAAATCATGTTATATTATATTATATTATATTATATTATATTATATTATATTATATTATATTATATTATATTATAATATATTATATTATATTATATTATATATATTATATTATATTATATTATATTATATTATATTACATATTATATTATATTATATTATATTATATTATATTATATTATATTATATTATATTATATTATATTATATTATATTATATTATATTATATTATATAATAATAATAATAATAATAATAATAATAATAATAATAATAATAATAATAATAATAATAATAATAATAATAATAATACATTTATTTGGCATCAAAGGCCAACTGGCCCAACCATTGAAATAGCAAATCAAGGGTAGGATATGTGGAGGTGAGTGGAATTGTGACTAGCAAAGTATTTAATAGCAGGGGAGGGGTTGGGGAGGGGAAAAGTTATCATTAACATCAAGATAGTTCAATCTGGTGAAAAATAAATATAAACGAAGTTCCATTTGACTAGACAAGATCAATTGGAGATAGTCCGTGAAGTATCAGATCTTCAAGGTGAATGTGAGATCGAAAACAAAGATGAAGATGAAAAGATGGCGGCCCGGAAGTAGACGTCGACCGATGGGGTCCATTGTCGTGACGATTGAATTGATGGAGCAAAGCATGGACATGGATGGAATCTGCAGAATTGAAGCGAGCGAGTCTTGCAGGCGTCGCAGGCATCCGTAGAACGTGGTTGTGATTGAAGGAAGACCGGGGGGAGTCGATGTCCGAAGCGAACCGTTGGTGGGTCGGTAGGGCTGTTGAGTTTCCGGTCCTCCGCTGAAACAAGAAAGAAAAGAATTGGATGAGCAAAACGTAGTAAAGTGTCCACAACGTGGATATGATGGGGTCAGGAATGGGCTGAGAAGTGGTATCAGTGAGTCTAGAAGATAAGATTAAGTCCAGAGAGGTAAAGTGGAAGATAAGATGACTGCCTGAGGGATTTCGCCCTCCGAAGTTAGTAAAGAGAATAGCCTGGGGTGAAGTAAATGTTATGGATTGAGAAAAAACCAGTTTCGTTTCCAGTCGGTCGTATCACAAAAAGTTTGTTGAAGAAGTACTGATGGGCTGCCTTTTTGAATTCGTGCTGGGGTAGGAGCTTAATGTCTGTGGGAAGAGCGTTGAAGACATTAGTGGCTTTGGAGAAGAGAGATTTTTTTAAATATTGTGGGGGTATGGTTAGCTTGGATAGAAGAGTTACTAGAGCGTGTGGCGTAGTGGTGACTTGGGTGGGCAAAGTTGGAGAGTGTGATCTTATGGATAAAAGAGATGACTCGAAGGTGACGGGTGAACCAAAGTGGAAGAAGGTTTGCTAGGAGTAGGCGTTCCCTATAGTTTTGGCATTTCGGGAAGACTCGCTTTAGAAATCTGGAGGATACCTGTTCAATAGTATACGAGGAGGCGAGGGTGAGAGGACAGTAGAATTCGCTGGCGTAAGAAATGAGGGGCAGAACGTAGACCTTGAATAACGTGAGTTGGAGAGTGGGGTTGTTTGTCTTAAAACAGATCAGACGGGCCCATTTGAAGAGTTTGGAAGTAGTGTGTGTAAGGTGTAGGGAGAAGTCTAGGGATTTTGAGAAGTGAATGCCAAGATGTTTGGCCGAATCTATTATTTCTATATCAAGGGGGTAGTTGGCAACCGGGATAGAGCAGAATGGATCAGAGGAGAGTTTCATTAGGCAAGTTTTGGTGGGATTTAGTTTGAGGCCGATTCTGCTGAGCTGCGAGTGGAGCGAGGATAGGAGCTGCGATATAAAGGGTAAGGAGGGGCTGGATGCTGTGGGGTTGCTGAATACGATAACCATGTCATCCGCATATTTGAACAGCTTGAAAAGATTGTCTTTAACCTGTATGTGCGCGAGCGTAAGATTGAAGAGAATGGGATTAAGTACGGAGCCCTGGGGAACACCGGATTGGATATGGGCTGGCCTTGAGTGACTACTGCCAACTTTTACTCTCGCATATCGGTTTCGGAGATAGTAACTGATAAGATTGAGAACGTTTCCGCAGATACCGCTTCTCAGTAAGGCGGATTCGATTGCTGCAAAATGACAGCGAGTCAAAAGCCTTGGATATATCCAGGAATAGTAGAGTGCACTGAAGCCCTTTAGAGAAGGAGGTGGTTTCGAGACAATGATTAATAACATCTGCAAACAGAGAGAAGACGTTCCAGCCTAGAAGAGCAACCATACTGACCGAGACACCATATTGATCAAATTGGTGTTTAGATTTAATGTCTTTAATTGCTTGGGCGACGGAAGCCGGAGAGACATAGAACCAGCGTAGGTTCTCGGTGTCTCTGTTGTCTAACATCTCAACAGGCGGAGCGGGAGAAGGTGAGTCGGATAATCGTTGGTGAATCAGGGGTCGTCTGACTGAGAGAAGTTAATATACGAGGTATTGGGCTTTTGCAGCAATTGGTGTTTGATGATAGCGAACTTTGCCCAGGGGTTGGGAGCTGAGCGGATGCGTCTTTCGATGTGGAGCGCTTGTTTGTTGATAGCCTGTTTAATGTGCCCATCGATGCCTCTCAGAGCGAGGGTGCGGCAAGTGACGATGTGCGTAGACGAGAGTTGCGTGCGAGGTTGTCACGTGCCTTAAACAGAGTGTGCAACTTATTCGTCGAGTATACGTGTTGAATAGAGGTGGCGGAGTTATAGTGGGAGGATAGGATGTTATGGACTTCGGAGAAGCACGAGGAGAGATTGTTTGGGAGAAAGAGGTCCCTCCAGTTAACAGCGTCACAGAGTCGGCGAAACTCTTCCCAGTTGGTGAATCGCCTGAACGATTGGGTGTCTTCTCTAGGAGTGAAGGATAAAAGATAGATAGAAGTTGGGCCCCGCGAGTGTCGTCGATGAGTGAGATATTAGGGGGTTTGTAGACAACACAGGTAGATATGCTTTGGTTAAGGATTTGTAGCTGAAACGAGAAAAATTCCAATCCTTGAGAGTTCGACGCCGACAAGCGTTTGGGCATAAGAAGGGATCGGACATAGGCAGGTAGTCCGCCCCCACGACCGACAGTTCTGTTGCTACGAAGGAACGTGTATCCGTGAATGAGGAAAAGATCATCACAGTGGATGGAAGGGGACAGCCAAGTCTCAACAAGAACGCATATGTCTATCTCGTTAGAGGATAGAAAAGCTCGTAGTTGATTGATTTTTGGCGTAAGTGACCTGCAATTGATGAGAATTGCTGAGAGTGCTCTGAGAGAGTGATGGTTAGATCGGAGAGGAGAAGCGTGCGGGGGTTTTCCGCTGGCGGGCGGGGTGAGATCGAGGGTTGATGAGGATGACAGACCGCTCGTTGACATGGATTGAGTGGTCAGCGTCGATCTGGATTTCTTTTGTCCCGCGTTTATCAGGTGGGTGAAGTAATTGGAGGGTATGAAAGCAAAAGGGGGGCGAGATATCTGGGCTCGAGAGGGCATTCGGAAGCTGCGTTGATGGGGTGAGCAGGGACAGAGACTGATCAGGAGCTGAGACGCAACAGTTCTGGGTGGGGTCAATGATGGTTTCAGTAGAGGGAGTCAAAGTTGATGGGGCTGGGTCGAAGTCCCGTTTAGTCTTGGAAGACATACGTTTATTCGGTCTCTGGGTCAGAGTATCCGTCACAAAAGTGACTTGTCTTGGGGGTGTGGAACTGACGGACGAACTTGGGGTAGAAGTTGCGTTATTAGGAGGATTAGCGCGGCGTGGTTGGCCGCGACGACGTGGTAAAGCTTGGGATTGTGGGGGAGGGGGGACTGGTTGCGGAGTAAGGGCTAAAAGTGAAAGGAAGGCCTTCAAATCGGGAAGGTATCAGTAGGGGTGGACTGGAGGAAGGTGCATCGCCAAGGATTTCGCCGTGAACTGAGCGGCTTTTCTTTGGGTTGCTCCAGCCTGGAAAGGCGTGATGAGCTGGAGGAGGAGGGGTGGTGTCCGGTTTATGGGTTTGGGCTTTCTCTAAAGTCCTCTGTAGCAGCGTGTAGTCTCGTTTTAGTTTGACTTTCCCGGATGTTAAGATGGGCGAGTGTAGTTTGAGATGACGAATCTCATCGTCAGACAGTCTTTTATGCGAGGAGAGAATAAAGGCTTGACCCTTTTCCGAGGAGATCTCTTTAAGGTGGCTAAAGTTGTCCCCTATTTAACTGATGAGATCTGAGGCCAGATCGTCCTTTGAGAGTGGGGAGCGCGGAGACCAAAGAAAGAGGTTTCGCTTGTTGTGATTTCGCAGGGCAACCCCCTTAGATACACCATTCAGAAACGCATCCGCTTGACGCAACAAATGGGGCTGAACGGAGGAGACTGAAAGGTTGCCGGTCAGTGCTCCAAGTAATCCTGTGATGTCTGCCATTTGCTGTTGAAGATCAGAAATATTGGAGATAAGCTTTTGGGTGAGGAACGGGGAGATGGGGGCTGGCGACGAAAGTTGGTTCATGGTGGAGTTAGATAGAAGAACAGAAGTAATGTAGATTACGATAAAAGAGAGGAAAAGAATGAGTATTAATGAGCAAAAAAGAATAGGTATTAAAATGCAGAAAATAAACGGGAAAATCGGGTGAGCTAGGAATAGATCCTTGATAATTGAAGGTAAATTCCAAAAAAAATGTGTAGGCAGATTCCTGGTGTATCCTAGAGATGAAATCAGACAAGAAATCCCGAGAATCTGAAAATAAAAACAAAATGAAACCCGATATCCTTCAAAATGTTGAAAACCACAAGCACGCTCTCTCCGGTCGTTGCGTTCCACAGATCTCCTTCCAGATTATTTGTTTGGGTGTTTGCGCGAGACAGGTTTCGCATTCCGATTGCCTAACACTAAGAGTCGATTTAATAATTAAACTAATCAGACATGGATGCTGATATTAAATTTGAGGACACAAGTAAGTTAGTATAAGTTATTGCGGATTTGAATTTAGCAGATGCGAATGGAAATATAAGAATAGAATAGAATAGAATATCTTTATTTGGATTCAAACCACACATGTTCCATCAAATAATAAAATTAGAAATGTACAATATAAAAAGATATCACATCACATATATATGTGCAATTAGTTGTACTGTACAATTTATCAGCATAAAAAAGTTCAGCTGCAAACAGTGATAGATTCTTCATCAAAATTACAAAAAAATTAAAGTTATAATTCGAGTATAACATTTTGTAAGAAAAAAAGGGAACCATGACTAATAATTGATTGTGTGCCTTGTTGATTAACAAGATGATATAATGCATAACATTTCAGTTTTAATAATACAAAATTTGAAGATAGAATCTCGAGAAAATATTTTGCTGAAAAACAATTAATCCTGTCTTTTATTTAACCATGAGAAAGTATAATCATAATCAAAATTACAAATATCAGCAGGATTGAACACTTTTTCTAGTTCGGTAGATAAAAATTTAAAAGACATTTTAGATGGAGGCATTTCTATAAGCCCCTTTGGCAATTGATTGTAAATTTTGTAAATTTTTGAAAAAGAGAATAGCTTGCTCGCAACATTACCCACCAATGGTGGAGATATTGCAAAATGACCAGATCTAGTTCCAATTTCATGACTCTTTCTTAATGGATTCATATAGGCACCAGTCCGCTGGTTCGAATGGAATATGCAATAGCACATCCTCTGAAACCATAACGATTCAGTGATACAAACTGTAATCTAGTGGCGTATATAGTGCAGGAGATAGGAATAATTTGTTTCACAACTTTTCTTTGTACAGCTTGTATCTTATTAGACAAACGCTTTGCTAAAGATTCCAAGTAGCGGCAGCATATTCTAGTATCGGTCTAATCGATATTATAAACATTTTAAATTTTATTTCATTCGATAATATATTTCTATTTATTAGTGCCCATCTGTTCTTGGCACTGGCTTCTATCCTTTCAATATGTCTCTCAGCAGAAGCCGTACAAAATTTCGACTGAGCCAGGAGTCGAACCTAGAATCTTCTGATCCGTAGTCAGACGCGTTATCCATTGCGCCACTCGGCCATATAATAGAATAGAATAGAATAGAATAGAATAGAATAGAATAGAATAGAATAGAATAGAATAGAATAGAATAGAGTAGCATAGAATAGCATAGAATATAATAGCTCTATTTGGATTCAAACCACACATGTTCCATCAAATAGATAATAATATTGGAAAATGTACAATATAAAAAAGATATCACATCACATAAATATGCAATTAGTCTCATGTAGATAAGTAAATCTCACTAGTTGTACTGTACAATATATCAACATCAGAAAGTTCGGCTGTAAAGAATAATAGATTCATCATCAAAAATAGGAAAAATTAAGGTATAATTCGAGTGTAACATTGTGCAAAAAAATGAGAACCATGACTAGCAATTGATTGTATGTATTGTTGACTAACATGATGATATAACGCATAACATTTCAATTTTAATAAAACAGAAGTTGGAAATAAAAATCTTAAGATGTTATGTTTCTGATCACAATTATCCTTGTCTTTTATTCATCTATGAGAAAGTCTTAGCATAATCAAAATAAAAAATATCAGCAGGTTTGTAGATTTTTTCTAGTTCAGTACATATAAATTTAAAAGGCATCTTAGATGGAGGCGTTTCTCTAAGCCCCTTTGGCAATTGATTGTAAATTTTGTAAATTTTTGAAAAAGAGAATAGCTTGCTTGCAACATTCCCCACCAATGGTGGAGATATTGCAAATTGACCAGATCTAGTTCCAATTTCATGACTCTTTCTTATGGGATTCATATAGGCACCAGACCACTGGTTTAAATGGAAAATGTTTATACAATAGCACATTCTCCGAAACCATAAAGGATGCCGTGATACAAATTGTAATCTAGTGGCGTATATAGTGCAGGAGATAGGACTAATTTGTTTCACAACTTTTCTTGTACAGCTTCTATCTTATTAGACAAACCCTTTGTTAAAGGATTCCAAGTAGCGGCAGCATATTCTAGTATCGGTCTAATCCATATTATAAACATTTAAAATTTTATTTCATGCGATATAATATTTCTATTTATTAATGCCCATCTGTTCTTGGCACTGTCTACTTTCCTTTCAATATGTCTCTCAGCTGAAGCCGTACAATGAATAGTTATGCCTAAATCCTTAATTTATTGCATAAGTTTAATCTCAAAAACATCATTAATCTCAGCATCATGAAAATAAACATAATTAAATTCTGTTCTGTTACCTATTTTTAAAGCTCTCGTCTTTTACTGTTTATTCTCAGCCCTAGTGTTAACAAATGTCTACTTAAATCATACAAATCTAGTGTCACATTATTTTTGGAGAATTCGACATTTTTTGGATTAATTGGAAAGATTATTTTTAAATCATCAGCGAATTTGCAAACTCGACCGTTAGGGATCTTAGTTTCCAAATGTGCAAATACGATTTTAAATAAAATTGGCCCCAAACTTTATCCCTGTGGAATTCCACTTGTTACTCTTTTCGATTTTGATATCAAATCATTTACTTGAATACACATTTTTCGATTATATAAATAGTATCTGAAAAATCTTAAAATATTCTGATCAATATTTAATAAAATAATCACATTCAAAATAGCACCAAATGATATAGTGTCAAAAGGAGTTGAGATATTTATAAATACAATTAATGTATCTAACTTATTCTAATCTAATGTAATTACATGTTTCCACATAGAAAGCATATAAGTAGTTGTCGATCTATCTTTCGTAAAGCCATGTTGACATAAATCAAAATCAGCCGGCAACATACGTTCTAAATGATCTAGTATCAATCGTTCTATTATCTTTAAAAACGAAGGGATAATAGAGATTAATCTATAATCACTGGCGCACTGTGGCTTACTTACTTTTGGCAATGGTTTAGCTACTATCGTTAATATATCGATTGGTAATTTTCCATCCTTCAAAATTCTATTTATAAAATTGCAGAGCACATTCATATAATTTAAAGGTAATTGAAGTAGGTTATCAATCGATATACCAAGGTGATCTTTTTGTTTTTTGATTTTATTTTTAACATTAATTTTATCAATGCATCACTGTCAATAACAAGTCCTGGTTCCTGGTCTTACGAAGGATCAGGTAGATCCATGAAATTGCTTTCATTCTGTGGATTACATATCAAATTGCCAAATACTTCATCCAATTCACAGAGAAATTCATACTCAAATTTATCCACAAGTAATATAAGCTTTAATTTTTCCTTATATTTACTGTAATCTGTGAGTAGTTTGTGTCCTAGTCTAGGATTACTCTTCAGTGTGGCCAAAATAATTCTTTCTGATCTTTGACGGATTATCAGCAGTGATGATCTAATTTCTTTATCAATCAAATGTAACCTCATTATTTTGATACTATGGATAAGACATCACTTCATTACAATAATGTTGTTTAATTCTTAGTTTACAAAATTTCCTATTGATTGGCTTTGGTATAATATCCGTAAACGTAGATGTCTGAAATATATCAGATAATAAAGTTGAAACAGAAGTGTTCATGATATAAAAACTATCATAATCAATCAGTATGCTTAACTCTCTAAAAAGATTCCAGTTGATTCTAGAACACTTCACGTGTGCATTTTCAAAAATAAGTTTCTGTGTTTGGTGAAACTCATCATATACTGACCAGAAATTGCCGCGGAGTTGGATCAAGCCTAGGCACATCTTCTTTGGAATCTGGTGCTACCCCTGCCGCAGCAGATTATGAAGCCGACGTGCCCAGGTTCGAGCCCTGTCCGCGGCAAATTCTGGCCAGTACATGATGAGATCCAAATAAGAACAAAATCCGTCTACTGGCTGAATTGATTTTTCTCCACTATGGAATTTTTAGATTATACTGGCAAATGGAAGTAACTAATGAGTCAGATGCTTATATCAAAACCACAACGTTAATTATAATAATTTTTATCACCACCCGCGCAACCAGTGTTCGTTTAATAGAATTGAAAGACAACATAAATTTTTTAACAAGATTAATTACTATCAAGTCTCAGGCCATACACTCCAAAACATCCTCAAACGCGAACAGCTTTAACAATGTATTAACTCTAGTATTAGTGGCTGCCTTGTAACTGGAACGAAACAAATAATTCAATAAACTATTTTAAAGCGTTTATAAACTTGTAGAGGTTCCTAACCTATTCGTGTCGGAGAACCCCATAGATGCCAGATCGCTTGAAGTCCTAAAATTTACAGTAGAGTCTGATATGCTTATATTTCCATTTGCATCTGCTAAATTCAAATCCGCAATATCCTGTACTAACCTACTTGTGTCCTCAAATTTAATATCAGCCTCCATGTCTGGTTAGCTTAATAATTAAATCGACACATAATGTTAGGCCATCGGAATATGAAAATTGTCTCGCTCCAACTCCCGAACAAATAATCTAGAAGGAGATATACGTGAACAAAAGTATAATCAAATTACCTGTTCCAGAACGTCCCTTCTATGTGTGCTTCAATAACAGAATATAAGACAATTATAGCAGAAATATATTATTAATATGTATTCGTTTTACTAGAGAAAAAAATGTTTAAAATAGCAACAGATCAACAGATGGTACAACTTGTCGAGGTGTGTGACACTCGAAAACTGAAAATGGCGCACAATTCAAAGTCAAGTATTTAAACAAAGAATGTTCTGGAAAATAAAATTAAAAATTCTTTTTAAATAAAATTCGTTACAATCAGCCACGGTGGTTTAAATTTATCAGTTAATGTTACTTTACATTTGGCGGAGGATTTATCTTCCTCCACGAACTTATGCCAAGTTTGTTTGCTACCATTTTAGCTTTAAAATATTTTAATGTAGAAATTATGTTGATGAGCTAGATGATGGATCAGATACATTATTTAATATATTGTGTGAAATATCGCATAAGTAGGAACAGCTTGCTTACATATATAACTGTTAGATATTGCTTGTGGCGGAGAACTAATATATATGCAATTATATATTAGGCATTGCGCACCTACTAACAATTTAGTTAAAATATGACCAGAAGGATAAACCAAAGACAACATGAATGGAAAGTATAATTTCATGCACATTCGTTTCGTGCTTACCGACAACTCATCAGTAGGAGCCGGTATTACTCCCTTTACCCACTAGATATTTGGGTGAGGTGTGTGGGAAAATAGGACAGTACAATCTCCTATACAAATGTGTAAACCTGCAGTAGTGCAGCTAACATCATATAAAATCTCGACAATGCAACTTCAATGCTAACTCACTCTATATAATATATATACCTAGTTTGTAAATGATACTAACACAATGGCTATTGTGTCAGTATACGACACCAACCTTATAATACCGAAAAGATACATGGTACTAACACTGTCGTTTATGAGTCGGTACTTGTTACCAACACGATGGAATTCAATGTATGCTATAGTTTACCAGAATTGCGAATTACAACAATTTCTAAGCACTTGCTACTCTAGTAAATCCATACACAGACACTTGATCGGAAAACATAGTGTTAGTACCATGTACATTTTCGGTACTATAATGTTGTTATCGGGTACTGACACAATAGCCATAGTGTAACTATCCTTTACAGACTCGGTATATATTATATAAAGTGAGTTACCATTGAAGTCGCATTGTCGAGTTTTTATATGATGTTAGCTACACTACTGCAGGTTTACAAATTTGTATGGGAGATTTTACCGTCCTATTTGCCCACATTCCTCACCCAAATTTTTAGTGGGTAAAGGGCGTAATGCCGGCTCTTACTGATAAGTCGCCAGTAAGCATGAAACGAATGTACACGAGATTATACGTCAGTCTTATCGTTAAATATTTTGCTAGTCGCTATTTCATTAAATGTACATATCCCTACTTTTATGTTGTATTTTATCATTCCAAATATTGGGCCTAATGCCATATGTTGACAAATGAATTTATTAATATTATTATTATTATTATTATTATTTTTTATTATATTATTATTAAACATTTATCAACCATGTGAATCCATCAAATTTAAAACGCAGCTGATCATCCTGTTTTTATATTTTTCAAGCTTCTTCACAGAGTAATTTGCAAGACATCTTACTGGAAAACATATCTCTCAGCTTTATTGATAACACACTGAAAATTGTAGATGTTGTAGAAAAAGAAGAAGGTTTACCAGTAAATTTCCCTACAAATAGTGGTGTAATCACTAATAGCTCGGACCTACTTCCTACTCTATTTATCTTCTACCGGGTGAATATATATATCCAGCCACCGATTCTGTTTGAATCTAATTATATGCTGGCATAACTTTCTAAGGCACATTGATTGTAAAGAAGCATGCCATAGATTACTAGCTTATATGATTTACTAAGCCGGATTATTAGATTTAATGTCCTTATCTTGTTCAGCTTTTACCATGTTTCAAAGATTTTTTTCAATCGGATTCCATGTTGCAGCTGCATATTCTGATATAGACCTAATCTATTTCTTTAACTTTCGTTAATATATTTCTCCTTAGATTCACTCAACATTTCTTAGCGCCGGTTACAGTTCCTTCAATAATTCTTTCAGCAGGAGCTGTATGCTGAATAGTTGTGTTTAAATCTTTAATTTCACGTACGATATCAGAAACATCGTTTTTACGAAATCATGAAGTTAAATATCATTAAAATCAGTCCTAATGCCAATTGTAACATTTGCGTTTTCTTGAATTGATTTTCACACTTAGCTTTATAAATTAAATGCTCCGATCTTTAATATCTAATGAATTAACAATTTTGGAAAAAGCACTGTTTTTTTAGTCAAATTTTAAATTATCAACACATTTACACACTTGGCATTTGATGATCATATTTTGAAATTTCACAAATATAAATGAAATTTATATAGAACATAAACTAGAACCCTGAGAAATTCCGGTTGTGAATTACTAATGAAAGTATGAAGAAGATCCAAAAAGGTCATACTGAACAACCTTAATTGTGAGAAAAAACTTTGATACAAACTTCTTAATAATTATTGCTATTATAAAATGAAAGGCCAACTGATATTACCAACAAATATATATGTGATCATTGGTCATTTGGAGGTGCTTTTTGGCAATTAAACTCGTAACACTCAAAAATCCAGCACCGTAAATATGGTACATAATCACGTAGATTGAAATGATTGTAAACGATTAAAAAAAATTGTGTCAATTATGTAAAAAAAGTCACAATTAACATTCAGAAATATTGATTGATAACTTTTATAACGTCTTCATCATCATTCAATGCTTAATCTTAATTTTCTAACAGAATTTTGAAAAATGTAATTTTGCAAGCCAGTATTTTAACGATTATGGTTAGACCCATGCCAAAATTTCGACAAACAATTAATACCAATGACAAAAGTTTAATGTCAAAGATACCTTCATTAGTAAAGATAATTAAACGACTAATATTAGACGAATTTCTTCACAAGAATTTGATATATCCCAGTGTGAATTTAGAAACGGACGTTCAACCACAATCCATTTAGAGCTGTTTTATTTCGCTGAATGTAAAAATTATGGTTCTTTAATTGTTTTCATTGATATATCAACAACATTTGAATATATATCTTTTGATGCTGTTGTAAAGGCAACTGATTGAATAGGGGTCAAATCATTTATCCTTAAGCTTGTAAACTATTATCTATATAAGTGATGTGTTGCCATTCGAGTTAATAATACACAATCAAGAATGTTAACATGGATGACCGGCATTTGACAAAGTTCTAGTTTAGGCTCCATACTATTTAAAATAATATTTACAAAGTCGCAGAACGTGGTCCTCGAAAGTCAAATGTAAATTTGTCGATGATTCAAAAATTGTCTTCCCAATTAATACTCGAATTATACCTTAAATTTTTCTAATTTTGATGAAGAATCTATCACTCTTTACAGCTGAACTTTCTGATGCTGATAAATTGTACAGTACAACTAATTGCTCATATATATGTGATGTGATATCTTTTTATATTGTACATTTTCTAATTTTATTATTTGATGGAACATGTGTGGTTTGAATCGAAATAAAGATATTCTATTCTATTCTATTCTATTCTTTCTCTACGAATAATATAACATTAGATGATAACGACTTGAATACGTGCTTAATATCATTTAGCTTCAAAACCAAGAGTAAGAATAAGAATAAAATTAAGAATTCTCTATTTGATTAATTAAAATCTTCTGCTTCGAGAGTTCCTAACACACTAGTTCAACATTTAATAATAAGATGAAAATAAATTTAGGTTTAGTTTGACCGAGTGTTGTGGTATTGTACATTTTGTGTGAACAAAATCTACAGAAATTAACCGTCCATATAAATTGCGTATAGTAGTCCAGATGCTTAGATAAACGATTCGCATACTGGTTGATTATTTTCATGTTAAATTTGTCAAATTTATATAAACGCCAAAGTTAATTATTTTCCTATTTAGCCTTTATTTATGTAAACATTTTGCGATCTTAATGATTGGACGCTAAATTTACTGAGAGCTACAGATTTTATTTAGATTTATAGATTCTTTAGACTGTTGAAGATATACGCGATATAAATGTAAATTAGATTTTACTATTTGAACATTGTACTATGTACATATTATATGTGTACTTCAATTGAATTGGTTTCTCTACTGTTTAGTAACCTTGATTGGCTTAGAGAGAAAAAGAGTTGCTTATAAATTATTTTAAGATATCTTGTGTGAAAGTTTTCCTTAGATGTTCAAATTTTAATAGATTTGTATGCAATGTTTTTGGAACTTTTATATCAAGAAGTATTTGATAAGCCTCTAATAGCCGAAAATTTTTACATACATGCAATCTCCAAATCATATTAATCAAGTCCTGCCCGGGTCTTGGTTTCTTTTTTTGGAATGCGCCAATCGTTCCGGCCAGATTGGGTAGATAAGAATTTGCTCACTCATGGCTGTTGCATGCTGTTTCTCTAAAGACATATCGGCCTAGAAGCAATTCTCTGTGAACAAAATCTTCTTCAAATTTGTCTTCAAAAAATACCTCTCTGGATCTGGATCATTACATAGATTGGTTGGTCATTTCGTTTGGAATCATTCAAGATTAATTCAACTTAGGCGAATGTAATAAATATAAACTCCTGCAATGGATGTTTGGAAAAGAATATCTTTATTCGGATTGAAATCACCAATGTTCCATCAAATAGATAATACCATTAGAAAATTTGTAATACATAAAGGTTTCATATCACTTAAACATGACCATTAAATCTCGTATAAATAAGTAAATCTCAATAATTGTGATATACGATTTATCAACGTCTTGTAGAGGAAGATATTTACTCCGACAAAATTAAAGTTACATTTATTGATAAACATAAACCACCGTGTCTGATTGAAACGAATATTATTTAAAAAGAAATTATTCGTTTATTTTCTAGAACATTCGTTGTTTAAATACTTGTCAGCATATATAATTTTGATATGTGATTAATTTAAGTTTTGGTAATCTGTACCTCACTGGCCTGACGTTCCTTAGCAAACTACATTTGTTTCTTTTCTCTACTTTTCGGTTAAAGATACTCGATTTTCACAATATACATCTGCTATCATTTTTTTAATCATTCTGGAACAGGTAATTTAATAATTCTGTTTTTCGCGTCTTATTTTTTCCAGATTATTTGATCGGGTGTATTGCTAGGTAAGAAGTACACATTCCATTGCCTAACACCAAGTTATCAAATGCATATTTAAGTTTGATCGACATGGAAGCTAATCTTAAGTTTGAGGACTCAAGAAAGTTAGCTCAAGATAGAGCGGGCATGAACTTAAAAATTATGGATGAGAATGTTAGCTTATCAGACTCCAAGAGTATTATTAAGACTGAAACCGACTGGGCGTCTATGATGTTTTCATTAACTAATAGCGTTGGAGCCTCTACAATCTAAACATCCAGCAGTAATATTGTAGGACGTTTTTTAGTTACTGTAGCATACCGTAGCTTTCATCCGAAAAGCTTGGGCTATCGGGAGGACTAGCGCCTGCTTCATATTCTAATAGAATAGAGTTGCTGATTAATTATTTATTGGCTGTGAGCTCGATGAAACGTGGCACCATTTATGTAGGAGGTTTTGTAGTTATTGAAAGAGGCTTTTTGGTGTAGCTGTTTATTTAGCAACGCTAAGCTATTCCTACATATGCCTGATAGCGGTCGGCGGAGAAGATTTATTTAGTGGGCCGTGCTCATGATTAATGTCAGACTTCTTTTCAATTGGTGATGTAAGAAGATGAAGTCGAATCATTATACGTATATTGTACACAATGTTGTAAAGTAAATTAAAATTCACTGTTAGTCAAAATTTTCCGTGCTCTAAACGGCAACACAAAAATATTGTCAACACAAGTTACTATCTAGGCATAAAAGCAAAGTCACAATAAACACAATATATAAAACCAGAATGTCTTAGAAGAACAGATGGTTTTCGTATTACTGATGGAGTAGCATAAAATATAAATCCAGAATGACCTAGCAGTACATATGGTTTTCGTATGAGTGATTGAGAAACATAAAATATAAGTCCAAAATGTCCTAGCAGAACAGATGGTTTTCGTATGAGTGATTCAAAAACATAAGATATAAATCCAGAATGTCTTAGCTGAAATATTAGTAATTATGTTTAAATGGATAGAACACACACAATATATAAATCCCGGCTTTGACTATTAAATCACATAAATCCACTGCATATTACCGGCGTATTACGCTCGGGTGTCTATTATTATTAAACAAAACCCCATTAATTACAAATAAAATTGCAGTTCAAGAAATCTTAATTAAAACTGCTTGAAACTAACAGAGATTTTTTTCTAAAATCAAAGTTAAGAGAATTACTGTCTAAAACCATAATTCATATATGTCACCCTAAGGAAACCCGTATCTGTCGAAATTGAGCTTCATTGGTTTGTAACGCGGAGCCGCGCGCTACATACACCCCCCCCCCGGACAATGAAAATTAGTACACAATGAAAGGGGCTAACCATATGGAAAGTGTTATGACTCTGCCGTAACGAGTAAACACCGACGTTGGCTCTGTCCACACTGACTCTGGTTCCTCTAGCTCTCGTGGCGGCATGACGGCGTCAGTTGGCTCTGTTGCTGGTGAGATGTCGAGCGTCAGCCGGTGGTCAGCAAAACTGTCTGGAGACAATATTATCGTCTCTTCGCCGCCTGATAGGTCAATATCGAGAAACAGCGGGTCATTTTGCTGTGCTGCTTGCAATTCCTGAGTACTTATAGGTGAAGGACACAGGATCAAAGTACAGAGATCTGCAAGAGGGCTCAGGGAGTCTGCAGCTAATTTTTCTGACCCTTAGACGGGAGTGACTTCATATTTACACTCGTGAATTCGTGTAAGTTGCAAGTTGACACGTCGTGAATATAAATAATCTTTCTTTCCTCTGAGAATTTGGAGTAGAGAAAGGTGGTCGGTGTAGATCTTGACTTTTCAGCCATCAAGACAGGTGTGGAATTGTAGGATCGACCGGTAGATAACGAGTAACTCTTTACCTAATGTATCATATCGCATCTCACGAGGTAGTAGTTTTTGCGAGAAGAACGCGATAGGTCGGTGTACGCCATTGATTGACTGTTGAATTACTGCGCATATGGCAACGTAGGATGCGTCTGTGATCAATTGAAAAGGTTGAGAACAATCAGGAGAATGTAGCATGGTCGCTTTGAATAAGGCCCTTTTGGCATACTCGTCAGCCTTCATGCCGTCCACGTTGAGCTGAATCAGTTATGATTTCTTGACAAAACGGCTTTCTGGCACGAGGTATTTGTGAATAGTAGTTCATCTTGTCCAAGAATTTTCGTAACGCTCGAATGGTGATTGGGGGCTGTAGATCTGGAGTGGCACAAACCTAGCAGAGAGAGGTGTCATGCCTTTTTCGGAAATTTGATGACCGAAAAATTAAATTGATGCTTGTGCAAAGACACATGTTTTGCCTTGAAGCCGGAGGCCATAGTCTGCTAAACGTGCGA
>JAQBSW010004848.1:0-64146 GCA_029291075.1 Eudiplozoon nipponicum | reverse complement strand
GGGTTTAAAAAAATTTTGATACGTAGAAAATAGAAAAGTTAATGTTAAAAAATTCAATTACGCGTTATGCAAAGCAGGATATTGAGATTGTGGGCAGACGGAGCCTGAAACGTGTCAAGGAGGTTCACTGCACTCAGAATCAGGCGGTTCGATAAACGGTTTGAACCTGTCTATACTTACTGATGTCGGTGGCGCGCCTCTCATAATAATGAAGTATTTGGGTTGTTTGCGCAAAATCGGGTAAGGAGTACTCTCTTGCAGCTGTGGAGCTGCGGGTGAACGAAGACTGGACGAGGCGTATGTCTCGGCTGCTGTTCCAAAATGTAATCGAAATGAAGTTGAAGGCGAGTAGCTTCGTCTTGTTAGTCATCCTGTGCGGGTAGTAGACGTGGGAGCTGACTTGGCAAGCGTAGATCCATGTCATACAAGAGATGTGACGCAGACGTTTTAATGGATTCACGAGTACGGGAACGTATGACTAGCAGAACTAAAGATAGTGCATCGAACCAGTTGCCATTAATAGACGAGGATGCTAAAGCAGCTTTGAGTTCCCTATGCATTCTCTCTACCATACCGTTAGCTTGGGGATGGTAGGCAGTCGTCTGGCGTAAGATGCATCCCATGTACCGCAAGGTGGTTTTGAAACGATCAGATGAGAAACAAGTGCCTCTGTCAGTGATGACCTCATTGGGAACACCGTAATTGGATATCCATGCAGAGATAAAACCGTTAGTTACTTCGTCTGCAGAAATGGTGCCAAGAGGTTATGCCGCAGGCCACCGTGTAAATCTATCAATCATAGTTAGAAGATAGTTGAAACCTAGAACCTTTGTCAGATGAACTATATCGATGTGGACGATAGCTAGGCGAGAAGTAGTTCAGGAAATGTTGCAACTTAGAACAAGTGTGCCGTGTGATCCTGTTTTTCTGGCAAATGGTACACTCGGAGACCCATCATTTAGCGTTCTGCTTAAGTCTGTGACCCCAGAAACGACCCGTGAGTAGTCAGACAGACGTTTGGCTTCCTGGGTGAGAAATTGAATGAATTGAGTCGAAAATCTTTCTCTGAAGGCTGGTCGACAGAACTGGCTTGGTGCCTGCACAAAGGATATAGTAGTCTTGAAAGGCCCGGAAGGAACTTGCGATAGTACTTTAGTACTCCCAGAATTTTCTGCATCTCGGTAACAGTCTTCGATGACGTGTTACTCTTGATTGAATTCGCCTTTGACGGCAAAGGTTGAATACCTTGTGGCGTGATACGATGACCTAAGAATTCCACGGATTTAGTTGCAATCTGCGTCTTGTCACAGTTGATCTTGGGTCGTGGTTGGATAAGCGCGAGAGAACATTTCATAGATTTTTGGTATGAGATTCTAAGTCTGAAATGAATACCATTATGTCATCGAGATATGATATACAATAAGCAGAGACGACGCGAAATATGTTGTCCATGAATCTTTGAAAGGTCTGTGTGGCACACCTAAGTCCGGAAGACATGTAAAAATATTCGAAAAGGCCGCATGGAATGATGACAGCAGTCTTTTTAATATCCTCTGGATGTGATGGTAGGCTTGTCTGAGGTCAATCACTGAGAAGAAATTGCTGCCGTTGAGTTTTTCATGTAAGGTGTTTATATGTGGAATATGATATGCATCAAATTTTGTCACTGAATTTAGCTTACGGTTACCTTCACAGGCTCTGTATGATCCGTTTGATTTAGAGACTAAGTGCAGTGGTGACGCCCATGAACTTTTCGAAGGTCTAATGATTCTTTCTTCCAAAAGCCTTGAGAATTTCTCTTGGGCAGCTTTCAGTTTAGCAGGGGCCAATGGTCGCTTCTTGAGTGCAATAGGTGTTCCTTCTGTGACGATTTGGTGCATCGTGTTGGGGACTCGTAACTCTGACTTGTTAAGATCAAAAAGCGACTTGTATTTTTGAAGAGCTGCTGATATCTCTGCTGAAAGATGCACTGGGGTTGGCTAAATGACATGTAACTCCAAACGCTTGGAGGCAAGTGTCCAAAAACCTTTGCTCAAGTCCGGTGGAGGGTTTGATGATCTTTTGATTGGCAAGATCAACAACGAGCCGAAATTTCAAAAGGAAATCAAGGCCTATTATATTTTGTGAGACCTTGTCAATGATGAAGTTGTGAGAAAATTCACACCGTAGACCTATGTTGAGTGTGCGATACCGGCTGGCATAAGTACGTATACGCTCGCCTGTAGCTGTTGCAAGAAGAACGCCTAGCGAGATCTCGGCCATTGAATCACCCCTGAGAACTAAGTCTGCTGCTCTTGTGTCTAAGATGAATTCTTCGCCGGTTCTGTAATCATGAAGGTGCAGAAGAACGTTGGGCTGTTTGGCCGGGTCTTTCTAACAAGTACGATGGTGATTGCGACCGTCGTTGTCCGTTTGGCTCTTTCTGTGACAAATTCGGCGTGGACGAAAAGAATCAACAGGAATGACGGATTGTAATTGGTTTCTTCCCTGTGGCGCCGTTGATGCCATTGATGCGCAGAAAGTACGGTCTTCTACTTCCTGCGCCAAACGTTTCCCGATCCTGATGCACCCTTGCGCCCGTGGTCTGTTGTCCTTTCCGTCAGCTGTGGAAATTGGCACTCATTCGGAAATTCCTCGGAACGACAAAGACAGACGTGGCATGAATAAAAAAACTTCTCGTGGTTATAACACCAGTTCTTTGGGGCATATTTGTTAAAGAATTGTGGGGATCTCGATCGCCGCCTACCGTTATAATTAGGTTTAGGAATAAATTTGGGTCGAGCATTCAGTTGATTTAGCTCAGATTTAGGAATGGCCAATCCTTCTAGAACTTTAGCCATGTTCGCCACTGTCCTCTCTAAAGAGGAGAGCTTATCATCTTGCGGGGGTGAACAAAAGGATGACGGATTCACTTTGGGTTCCAAAACCCTATATTCTAACTCACATCTCTCAGATAAGTCATCTATAGAGAGAGTGTTGGGAAGCTGTCTGGCGAATAGTTTTAATGATTGTGGAAGATTGATAATATAAAAAACCTTAGCCTTATGGTCAGAAATATTGGTTTTATACCAACGTTTCCGTAATTCCCTTAAAATCTCGATGGGGCCAAGGTTTGGCATGTCTAAATGTGCGTATTTATTTATTATTTGCTCGGTTTCTGTGGGCCCCAGCAAGGATTCTACTTCATTTTGTAGGCCCAAAATGGGATTAGGTAGCTTCCTAATGGCCTCAAGCTTAGGATAAATCCATCGCTGTAATTCAGAAGGTAGTTTAGCAAAAACCTTCGACAGTTTTTGATGACTGTCATAATCAGGAAACAGGGAGAAAGCGGAGTCTACGCGCATAAAGAATAGTTCACTATCTCCATCCCAAACAGGAACATCAATATCTAAAATTGGACCTGACATTCTAATAATCTTACGGGATCTTAAAAGCATAAATTTATAAGCAAGATGACATTGTATAAAGATACTTTAAACGAAACGCTTACCCACTAACAGCTTCCACAGTTGAAACAGAATCTTCCGCCGTTGAATCTGCCGAGCACGTATAGTCAATGTTCGTTCACAGATCACTAAAATGTACAGTTTTGTTCGTAGGAATATTGAATAGAAACAGCTTCAAAAATTGAAAAAGAATCTTTCGTAGTTGAATCTGTCGAGCACGTACAGTCAATGTCCGTTCAAGGATCACCAAGATGTACAGTTTTGTACGTAGGAAGTTGAATAGAACATACACCCCAAAAAATTCCCCAGAAGACCACGACTTTAAAAAGACTGAATAAAAAACTTCCAACTAAAAATATATACCCAACAAAATTTCCCAGAAGACCACGACCAGAGTAAAAACGTATACGAAAATGTTAATTTAAATGATAAAGAAAGTCAATTTTATTTATACCAAAAAAGCAGTACAGCACTTCGTATCCTGGCCAGGTCGCCAATTTTGTAAACGCCCCAGCTTCAAGTAAATACTTTACGCCTTTACAAAATCGGTTATAGTGCTATAAATACAAAGTGAGTACTGTTGGGGGCCCTTAACAGGGCCGGTCTTGCGTTCTCTGGTTAATGCCGAGATGGTCCGTATGTGTATTGGTGTCCAGAAGTACTCCTAAACTCTTGAGACCAGCTCGGGTCTACTTGGGTTGTGGTTCCTTCTGTTGTGGCGTTGGAATCTCGCTGAGTAACTTCGTTGAATTTCTGCAGTAATTAGCTCGTCTCTCTAGTTGTACAGCAACAAGATTGGCGTTACTGATGTTGCAGATGTAGGTAAAGCAAGGCCAAAATTCAGCGTATGTGAAAGGTGACAGACAGCACGTCGAAGATACGCACAGCAGAAGGCAAACACGACAAATGAATTGCATGGTAAATTCAGCATGCTTAAATGGCCATGTAATAGCCATATATGGCTACTAGCACACTATTGGTTAAAGTCAAGTTTCGCCTTTTTTCTCATTGGTGCAGCGTAAATCTAATTAAAATTGATTTACGCAATCTGTCGGCAATTCCTTTGTGTCGTTACAATTCTGTGTGTGCAAGTAGCCATACATAGCTATTACATGGCTATTTAAAAACGATGAATTTACCATGCAGTTCAGTTGTCGCGTTTGCTTTCTGCTGTGCGTTTCTCCGAAGTGCTGTCTGCTACCTTTCACATACGCTGATTTTTGGCCTTGCATCACAAACATTGGCAAAATCAGTCACGCCAATCTTGTTGCTGTACAACTAGAGAAACGAGCCGATTACTGCAAAATTGCCGTTGAAGAATAGCGTACGAATGAACATACATATAAAAACGACGAAATGACCACGCTACATATTTGACACTTCTGCTATGCTCGATACGTGTGATTACTGTTGCTCTCTTCACTTGATTGTCTACCTACGTCGTCTCCGGGGCTTTCGTTCACCACTCTGTGTCATCTCGTCGCTTAGAATTCAATCACGCCAATCTTCTTGTTGCTGCACAAATAGTAATACCTAATTGATAATTTATTTATCGGATTTCTACGTGTGCCAGCCACCACGGTGTTGCTGCCGATCTCCAACAAGACAATTATGATAATCAAGGTTGCGGTCTTGATATAAACACCTGACCCATTAATTACTTACATATGTCAGTATAAACTAAGAATTGTATAGTGTAGAAAAGGCAATCCATCCAGTAGACCGGTTTCGTCCTTACTGGGAACTCATCAAGTACTGTCCAGAATTTGCCGCGGACAGGATACGAACCTGGGCACGTCTGCTTCGGAATCTGGTGCTCTAACCACTGAGCTATCCTGCCGCACACTACACTACACAAAATTTTCAGTTACTAACTATCGCAATTAGTCACGCTTTGCGGCAGCATCTGCTTCCAATATGCCATTGAACAGATACCACTTTACATGATGAAGTGGTATTGAAATGAACATTTATATAATTAAACGAACATTGGTTGCGCGGGTGGTGATAACAATTATTATAATCAAGGTTGCGGTCTTGATATAAACACCTGACCGATTAATTACCAAGCATACGTTAGTATAAAACTAAGAACTGGTATAGTGCAGAAAAAGGCACTATCCAGTAGACTGTTTCATTCTTATTGGAACTCCAAGACCGCAACCTTTGATTATATTAATTGTTAGACATCACCACTTCCGAGCAACCAATGGCTGTCGTTTAATTATATAAATGTTCATTTTCAATACCACTTCCCCATGTAGTGTGGTGTCTGTTCAGTAATGACAGATTGGGGATGGTTAGTTGGAACTTTGGGTCTAAATGGATGCCATATGAGCTCCACCTAAAGGAAAAATTGACTAACCAAGTTACATTAGTTAGTATATAACTGAAAATTGTGTGTAGTGTAGTGTGCGGCAGGATAGCTCAGTGGTTGGAGCACCAGATTCCGAAGCAGACGTGCCCAGGTTCGTATCCTGTCCGCGGCAAATTCTGGCCAGTACTTGATGAGTTCCCAATAAAGGACGAAACCGGTCTACTGGATGAATTGCCTTTTCTACACTATACAATTCTTAGTTTATACTGACATATGTAAGTAATTAATGGGTCAGGTGTTTATATCAAGACCGCAACCTTGATTATAATAATTGTTATCACCACCCACGCAACCAATGTTCGTTTAATTATATAAATGTTCATTTCAATACCACTTCCCCATGTAATGTGGTGTCTGTTCAGTAATGACAGATTGGGCATGGTTAGTTGGAACTTTGGGTCTAAATGGATGCCATATGAGCTCCACCTAAAGGAAAAATTGACTAACCAAGTTACATTAGTTAGTATATAACTGCAAATTGTGTGTAGTGTGGTGTGCGGCAGGATAGCTCAGTGGTTAGAGCACCAGATTCCGAAGCAGACGTGCCCAGGTTCGTATCCTGTCCGCGGCAAATTCTGGCCAGTACTTGATGGAGTTCCCAATAAGGACGAAACCGGTCTACTGGATGAATTGCCTTTTCTACACTATACAATTCTTAGTTTATACTGACATATGTAAGTAATTAATGGGTCAGGTGTTTATATCAAGACCGCAACCTTGATTATAATAATTGTTCTCACCACCCGCGCAAACAATGTTCGTTTAATTATGTAAATGTTCATTTCAATACCACTTCCCCATGTAATGTGGTGTCTGTTCAGTAATGACAGATTGGGCATGGTTAGTTGGAACTTTGGGTCTAAATGGATGCCATATGAGCTCCACCTAAAAGGAAAAATTGACTAACCAAGTTACATTAGTTAGTATATAACTGAAAATTGTGTGTAGTGTAGTGTGCGGCAGGATAGCTCAGTGGTTAGAGCACCAGATTCCGAAGCAGACGTGCCCAGGTTCAGATCGTGTTCCGCGGCAAATTCTGGCCAGTACTTGATGAGTTCTCAATAAGGACGAAACCGGTGTACTGGATGAATTGCCTTTTCTACACTATACAATTCTTAGTTTATACTGACATATGTAAGTAATTAATGGGTTAGGTGTTTATATCAAGACCGCAACCTTGATTATAATAATTGTTATCACCACCCGCGCAACCAATGTTTGTTTAATTATAAGACAATTATGAGCCTTCGAACAGCAACTTACCTATCCGGTTTCGACAAAGCTACTAATTCCGGTGCATCCACACAAGAGAACACTAGCCAACCAACTGGATCATAAAACAAGTGTCTAGAAGTACTTCTAGACACTGCAACGATATTGAAATTTCTCGGTATTTGGCGATGAATACTTTTTAGGCCCTGTTAAGAGCCTCCTACAGTAACTGTTATCAGATAAATCTTGTCTGTTCTTCGTCTTGTAATGTCACACGGCATTTACTTGCAACCGGGGTGTTTTACACAACGTTTCACCTACAGCAATGTTAAACGTTACATAAAGGAGCCAGATAGGAAGCTACTAGATTTGGACCTGAAGATAGCCTGTAGTGGCTCTCCGTGTTGTCCACTGACAAAACACCTTAATGTTCTAATCCATAATGATTTAAGACACGATAAATACAACAATTAAATTATCTGTCCATAACTGTCTCAATTAACTTGATTGAGAAATTAACCTCCTTTTAGAAAAAAATATTCTGTTCAGATGAAGATTGAAATTTTAAACGTTGAGTGTAGGCTCCAGGCTTATTATCTGGAAAGAGCCCCATAGACGCCCAGTGAGATCCAGTATTAGTGTGCCTATAGAAGTCTGCTTAGATAGTTTTCTCTGCCATATGTATCAAGTTCATGCCTACAACTCCCTTTGCTAAATTATCAGTGTCCACAAATAAAGATTAGCCTTCATGCTAATCACACCTAAATATATAATTAATTAATCAAGTAATAGGCGAAGGACTGTGTACTTCTTACGCAACACTGCACCCGAATGTTTAACCTGAAAAGAGATTAGACGCGAAAAACAGTTATTAAATTCCCTGTTCTTGAACGATCTCAATATGCACAAATGAAAACGGAACTTCGTATGTACATGTTTATATTGTGAAGATTAAAATTTGCAAACCGACACGTTAAATAAAAATAACAAATGAAACTAGTTAGAGAAAATCACACCAGAAGGGCACAGAATAGGAAAACATGAATTACGCACAATTCGAAAGATTTAAACAAAGTATGTTCTATAAATTAAATGAATATTTTCTTTTTTAATAATATTCGTCCAATCATCCATAGTGGTTTAAATTAATCAATAATGGTTACTTCAATTTTGTCGGAGGAAATATCCTATTCTACCTACACCACCTTAAAAAAGGGCGTCTAGTAATGGATGTAATCCTTGTTTTTATACTGACGTAGGATGTTTTCGAAGCGAGTTGTGCAAACTAGTGCCTCTGTCGTCGACGTTGCCATTGATCATTTTTCACTTACAATGTTAGTTCGTCTGACGTTGATGGAAGGTGATAAATTTGTAGCTCGGTTGAACGTAATGTTGATGCAGCAGATTTGTTGAACTGCAAATTTATTTGTAATTAATAGGGTTTTGTTTAATAATAATACACGCCCGCGTAAATTACGCCCGTAACAGGCATTTGATTTATGTGACTTAACGCTCAAAGCTCGGATTTATATATTTTATGTGTTATCCCTGTACATCTGACTATCAACAACTCTGCTAAGGCATTCTGGATTTATATTTTCTTTTTCTTTTCACCCATTCACATAAAATTACAAACAATTCAGCCATGACATTCTGGAAATATATATTTTTTGCATTTATCATTCACACGAAAATACCTATTCTGCTGAGACATTCTGGATTTATTTATTGTGTTTTTCGTGACTACATTTATACGAGATAGTAACCTGTGTTGACAATATATTATTTTGTTGCCGTCGAGAGGACGGTCAATTTGGACTAACAGTGTATTTTAATTTGCTTTGCAACATTGTGTACAATATGCGTATGATGATTCGATATAGCCTTCTCACATCACTCATTGGAAAAAGGTCGGGGAGTAATCATAAGCACGGCCCTCAACATCAGTTACCAGGCATATTTAGGAATGGTATAGCATCTCTAAATAGGCAGCTACAACGCCAAACCCTTACAATAACAACAAGACCTCCTACATTATAACGCAAAACTCGATTATGTAGGAACGCGAACAAGACTTCTTGAGGTGTCATATTCCTCAAAATTGCCACTTCAAATTGACGATCAACAATTGTTAGCAAATATTTTTTACCGTAAATTTCGGGCATTTCAGCAATGTCTATATGTACATGTCAGAACCGTCCGGTTGGTATACCAATATTGCGTATCTCGGTTCTAGTATGTCTCCAAAGTTTACAGATTTGTCACTTGGTAAAGGTTCTTACCAAAGTCTGTATGTCTTTAGACATATGCATCCATAAATATCTGTCAGTAATTATTCGAATAGTGGCTTTTATTCATAGATATCCCAAATCGTGTAATTGTTGAATTACTTTAGCGCGTAACTCCAACGGCACGTATGATCCGGGTTGGTCTCTTGATGTTTTGTATAACAACCTCTTGGCACTAAGAAGCTTGCTACCATTACCCGGTTTTATTGCCAATAGCAACTTAAAGGGATCCGATCCTTGAACTTCATTGATTTGCCTGACTAAATTGGTAGGACAGCCATCTAGATTAGTTAATGGACCTTGGCGTAACAGCTCGATGTCTGTTTCATCCTGTTTGACAAGTGCATCTGCTACCACACTCTCTTTTCTAGCAATATAAGAGACAGTGAAGTCGAACTCTGCTAATCGGGTAATTTTGGAATTCATCCTGCGAGAGTACTTAAACCTTGCAGTTTTATCAAGTATGCTTATAAAAAACTTGTGATCTGTCAATAACTTGAACTGATGACCGTCTAAATAATGCTCAAAATGTAGCACTGCAGCATATACAGCAAGAAGCTCTTTATCAAAAGTATCATACCGATTTTCTCGATTATGAATCTTTCGGCTATTAAACCGAATTTGACTTACAATATCCTTGTCTCTTTGCTAAAGCACTGCTTTTATTGCAACATCTGAGGCTTTTGTAATTAGCTCAAATTGCTTCTCCCAGTTTACAGGTACTAGAGTGGTTATGTTACTTAGCATTTCATTAGCCATATGGAATTTTTCTTGGTCTTCCTGACTCAAGGTGATAGGCCAGGGTTTCCAGATCGTGGTGTGTTAGAGATCCTAAAATTGCGGCTAGACCTGGAATGAATCATCGATAATAGCTTATCATTCCCAAGAACGTTCACAACTGGCGCGCAGTCTGGTGCTACGTTACGTCCTAGATGGCTTGGATTTTATCTTCTAAAGGTTTAATTCCGGCTTTGGAAAGTATATGTTTACTACATTTAACCAAAGAGCATCTAACGTTGATTTATTGTGTATGACTAATAACGCATATTTTTCCAGCCTAGTCAAATCCGTTTCCAAACGCTTACGTTGTTCATCACGCGATTGACTAAAAATAATTATGCCGTCTATGTACACCCTCTCAAATGGACAATTCTGTCGGACTTCTTCAGCCAGACGCTGGAATGTTGGACTAGCATTCTTCAACCATAAAGACATTCGAAGGAATTCATGCGATACCTTTCCTGGAAATCTGACTGCGGTGAGTGTTATAGAGCTTTCCTCCATCGGTGTCCGATAGTACGCTTTATGGAGATCTAAAGTTAAATAAATCTTATATCACATTATGTCTCGGAGCAGAGTAATCTGGTTAGGAAGAGGATAAGAATCACACATAGTCATTCAGTTTAATTGACGATAATTCCCACGAACCCTCCATTGTACTGGTTCAGGTTTGGGAAATACCATTATTGGGGTGGCAATATTGGTATTTGACATACAAATTCCCTCCTCGCGCAATTGGTGAAATTCAATCACGGCAATTTGTTGGTGGTGTTGTGCCAACAATTGGGCCTTGGGTGAAGAAGACAACGGAAAAACCAAATCTTTTTTGGGCTCTAGTCTTGACTTCAATCCATTTCTATTGACACTTAAAGGTTAAAACAGTGCAGGATGTTTCTCAGTGATATCGGCAAAGTCACTAGCGACTATGGGACGGGGTAAACGCAATGATATAACCGCTGAATTGTCAAAATCAGTGTATTACCACCCTCATGCCTACTCCAATGATTCTAGTTTTGGGATCTAGTGTCAGCTTGACATGAATCAAGAAATCTGTGTAAATGATAAGGTGCAGAACATCAGCTACCAGAAAATATTACTTAAAAGATTATTTCTGTCTCAAAGTTACCGACAATCCTTTCATCCCCATAACCAATATCAGACTACCATTGGTGGCCCATAGTAGATAATCAAATATGGGGTAATCTGCTTCCTCCACATTTATGCTTACTTCTGCACCTGAGTCTATGCGAAACTTTAGACCAGTCAATTGATCTCTAATAATGAATTTATTGTAGGATAATCCGGCAACGTATTCGAGATTTCCGCTTAAGTAGAATCTAACCCTTTTGTCGTCTGTCTCGGTTTTATTCCCTATTGTCGCACTTTTCGATTTTGTCTTAAGTAAGCTTTTTATAGACACATCAAGGAACCTTCGCAATGGATCCCCTTACGACTCCTGTTATTGGGGGTTTTATGCTTTTTCCGGCGATAAATTTCTCCCTACCGGTTTTGTGCTTCTTTTCCACCTGGTTCGACCTAAACACAAGTATATGCAATTTGATTTTTGGCACTTAGCACTTCATCCATATCCATAAGGTGTCTTACACCATCCGCGCGGCCAATCGAAGCGTTGGCGCGAGTGACTTACTCGACGACTAAAATTTCTTTCCTGACACTGTAATTGCGAAGTAATTCTCGAAATATGATTAATTTTCCGATTCATATTCGCGACTTCTTTATTTAAATAACGAACATTTTCCAGTAATGCCAAGGTAGTTTCTGAATCTGCCCTGCCAGTCTGCACTATAACTGAGTCTGCTGTTACAGTATGAACCTGTGGTTCCTGTCCAGCTTGTTTTCCGATAGAAATGTTCGCAGCTGATTAATTTTGGATCTGAGTCACACACAATTGTTAAAGTTTGCTGAGAACGATCCAGGTGAAAGATGATTAGACCGGGAAGGAAATGTAAGTAAGAGTTTTACAGCGGCGGCTAGAGCGCGTTCGATGGCTGATAAAAGTGATCGAACGATTATTGCTGAGAACTGAGCGTTCATCATCAATCTGGACTTTCTTAGAACCGCTCTTGTTAAGCGGATGTGAGAGTTGAGGGAATTGAAAGCAGAGCAAGTGCGTACTGCAGCGTTCGAACTGCAGGATTGATGCAGCGTCATGGGAATGAAAACGGTTTCAGTTTGTGACGAGACCAGATCGAATGGTATGTTTCCATTGTACTGGGGTTTTTTGGTACGGTAGAAAGAGGAGGATATTGCAGGTGATAATTCAGTGTTTTCTCAAACACATGGTACTTAGATATTATTTATTTATCAGAAGCATGATTATTCAGGTAAATAGCAGGCGATCCAGATTACTAAAATTTTCAATTGGTGTTTCTCAAAGATCAAGCTTGAGACAAACTCTATTTTAAAAACTTTTTTGAAAATTTATAGATTAAGGTTCTTAATGGTCGAATATGTCATTTTGCTGATGATCTAATAATCATCTTCATAATTGATCCTAAAAATTTTGATTCCTCTAAGAAAAACATAACAATAGGTAGGCATGATCTGAGAAAGTACTTAATTCCACTAGAGTTGAGGATTGATAGTTAAAATACGCTAAAAATTGCTAATGAGATTGAATCTAACTATGTTTATTTTCAGAATGCAGTTATAAATGATGATTTTGAAATCAATTTTGTACAAGTAATCAAGGATCTAGTTGCAATCATTCAGTGCACAGCTTTTGTCGAGAGACATATTGAAAAATTTTTTAATTTACTTTGCAATATTGTCCATAATACTTTACTTTTACTTTACTTTACTGCGGCTGACTCCTTTTAGAGGATAAGCCGGCTCCATTGATATCCCGGATTAAGCCTCTCCATGCCGGGCGGTTGGCAGCCATTTCGGCACATAAAGAGGGCCAATGACGCTCCCAGTGACGCGGACCATAAACATTGCGTAAACCTAGGAGTTCCATGTCCGATTTGATTGTTGCAAAAAAAAATTGTTCATAATACACGTATGATATTTTGACTTAGCATTCTCACATCATGACACTGGAAAAGGAGTCTTAGACCTAATATAAGCTTGGCCAACGAAACCCATTTCTTCCGACGTCAACTACCAGGCTTATGTAGGAATATCATAGAATCAGTAAACATACTGCCACCCCGCAAAACACCTCTTACATAAATCGCAACATATCCTACATAAATGGTGCTCCGTCTCGTCGAGCTCACAGCCAATAATTAATCAGCAACACTAGTCACTAAGAATATCAAGCAGGCAGTAGTCCTCCCGTTGGCCCAAGCACATCGAATGAATGCCACGTAAAAGTGTATCCAGTAAAGTGGCAAAGACACAAGAAAACAAGTCATGAGCCATAAAAAACAGCGAGACACTCTCGAGAGAGCCCAATTCTCGAAGACGACCACATGATGACAGCTGACGACGATGCAATACTGCCACAATTATTTTGAACCCATCCACCCAGTCAACACCAGCCATCTTACCTGCGCCAATGGCTCCAGTATAGCGACGTTTGGGATACAAGTAAATACAATCTCGTTCTCAAGCTCAAAACGATGTTTCAGTTATCCTTCTATCAATGCCAACACGACAAGAAATATCTTTGGACGTGACTTCCTAGTAAAATTCGACCTTACTATACGTCCAAGGACACAAGAGATACGCACTGCCGACAATCAGTTGCTATCATCAGCGCTAAAACACACGACTCGCGCCGAAGCAGTGTTATCTATACAGCTAATTCCTCCAGTTCCTCATGTATTACAACTGGACGATGTCCTAAAGCGACATGAAGAGATTTTCAAACCTATGTCCTTCATGACCGATCTCAAGAGGAAGCGAGCCATCACAGCTCATCATATCATCTTATTGAAGCCACTTCCTCATCCTCCCAGAGCACGTCCATTGGCACCACACTAACATAAGGCCGGATCAAGAAATCACCGTGCTACGTCAACAAGGAATCTGTTCACGATCCAGCTTACCATTTTTGTCGCCTGTCGTAGTAGTACCAAAGAGTGAACCCGGAACATTCCGTGTGTGCGGGGATTATCGTATTGTCAATTCTTGCACACAGTCTGATTTGTACATCCTGCTAAATCCAACTGACCTACTCAGATCCGCTATTGGTCATGCTGTGTACTCAAAAATCGACCTAGTGAAAGCCTACTATCAAGTACCGATGGACAAAGACTCCGTATCCTATACTGCACGCAGATTCACTAGAGGTGGCACTCACGAATATCATTTTATGCCTTTCGGTCTTAAGAACGCATCTCAAACATTTCAACGCGTTATGGACGAAATACTAGATGGTCTATCATTTGTAATTCCCTACTTGGAAGACATTCTGGTATTATTAAACTCAATGTCCGAACATATGCAGCATATTGACATTCTAATCGGACGTCAAGCAGACTATGGCCTCCGGTTTCATGGCAAAAATGTCTTTGCACAAATATCAATTGAATTCCTCGGTCTTCAAATTTCCTAGAAAGGCATGACACCTATACCTGCTAATGTTCGTGCTACTCATGATCTACAGCCTCCAACCACCGTTCAAGCGTTACGACGATTTTTTGGCAAAATGAACTACTACTCTCGATTCGTACCTTGCCTTGCCAAGATTCTGGCACCTCTTCACAAATATCTCGTGCCAGAAAGCCGTTTTGTCAAGAAATCACAACTGATTCAGCTCAACGTGGTCGACATGCAGGCTTACGAGGATGCCAAATGGCCTTAGGCAAAGTGAACATGCTACATTCTCCTGATTGGTCTCAACCTTTTAAATTGTTCACGGACGCATCCGACGTTGCCACAGGCGCAGTACTTCAATAGTCCATCAATGACATACACCAACCTTTCGCGTTCTATTCGCAAAAACTACAACCTCACGAGACGCGATATGATTCATTAGGGATAGAGTTACTCGCAATCTACCGGTCGGTCCTACACTTCCACAACTATCTGGATGGCCGAAAGTTCAAGATCTATACCGACCATCTTTCTCTACTCCCGATGCTCAGAGAACAGAAACAGTATTTATATTCACGACGTGTCAACTCAAAACTTATACGTATACACGAGTATGAATATGGAGTCACTAACGTCAAAGGATCAGAAAACGTAGTTGTAGACTCTCTGAGCCGTCCTGCAGAACTCTGTGCCTCTATCCTGTGTCCTTCACCTATAAGTTCTCAGGAATTGCAAGCAACACAGAAAGATGATCCAAATGACCCTCTGTTCCACGATGTTGACCTATCAGTCGGCGAAGAAACGATTATTCCACCACCAGACAGTTTTGCTGACCACGGGCTGACGCCCGTCATCTCACCAGCAACAGAGACAACTGACGCCGTCACGCCGAGATATAGAGGAACCAGAGTCAGTGTCGACATAGCCAACATCAGTGTTTACTCGTTACGGTAGAGCCATAACACCTCCTGTAAGGTTAGCCCCCTTTATTGTGAACTAATTTTCATGTATATGTGTGTCTAACACGCGGCTCCGCGTTACAACCCAACGAAGTTCAATTTTGACAAATATAATTCTCTTTAAGGTCAAATAGTCTAATTCTAATTTTACAAAATATTTTCCTTAACTGTGATTTTAGCAACAATCTCTGTTAGTTACAAGCATTTTTAATTGAGATTTCTTGAACTACAAATTTAATTGTAAATAATATGGTTTTGTTTAATAATAATAGGCACCCGCGCACAATACGCAGGTAGCATGCAGTGGAATTATGTGACTTACATATTTCGTGTGCCTTAACCGTTTTTACATATCTACTAAAAGTTCAATTAAGACTCTCCAGATTTATATTTTAATTTCTTTTGAAATGCGAGCTTTAATAAAATTCATTGTACCCTTTCTGTGTGCAAAAACAAAAAGAAATTTTATCAGATATAGGAAAATATTCTTTCTCATGGTCTTTTCAAATGTCTACTCATGAACATATCTTTATATATAAATTGGAAAGCAAAACAAGATAGAAATATGTGAACAAAGAGAGTCTGAAAAATAGAAATCAATCAAATTGCGTGCGTCGCATTCAGTTCAAGCTCAATGCTTGTACGTGCTTCTTCTGCTTACATAAATCCAGACGGTTAATTACTCGAATGAGAGAACATTGCAACTTGAACGCCTGTTTTAAATAAAATGGTGAATACACGTCTGCTATTGCGCAACACTTCATCGAAACATCGCACGTATGTTCTCCAGACGTAGCATTCAAAGTAATTACTAAATGCAAAAACAAAAGGAAGCTAGCCACATACGAAGCCTTATGGATAAACAAATTGCAGCCGGATTTATGTTAGCAGAAGAAGCACGTACAAGCATTGAGCTTGAACTGGATGTGACGCACGCAATTTGATTGGTTTCTATTTTTCACACTCTCTTTGTTCACATATTTCTATCTTGTTTTGCTTTCCAATTTATATATAAAGATATGTTCATGAGTAGATATTTAAGAAGACCATGAGAAAGAAAATTTTCTTATATCTGATAAAATTTCTTTTTGTTTTTGCACACAGGAAGGGTACAATGAATTTTATTAAAGCTCGCATTTCAAAAGAATCTTTCAGAAAACTAGATGAACTAGTGACGTTAAAGTGTAGAGCGCAAAGAACGACATTGTGGATAAAACATTATTATCAGTGTATTAAACAATTACGGTTCCCAGGTGATTTGGTACGCAGTTTACGAAAGTCAAAACTACGAGTCAACCGAAGAAATCTTACAAGGTTGGCGTATTCTAAAATTGAGCAGTTGAAGGAAGATGAAGCAGTGCTACAGGCAAGAATTGGTTGTGTATCTTGTGTATTAGATGAACTAAGTCTTTTTGCAAGAATAAATTTTTTGTTGTTTTTGAATGAATGAATATTTGAAATTCTTAATCATTTATTCGAAACCCTACAGTTCAGTGGATTTATGTGAATTACACACTCAAAACCTAGCATATAGTGGATTATTGTAACAAAGAAAAACTTGGATTATTTTATTGTGTATTTTGTGACTACTCTTATACCTAGATGGTAACTTGTGTTGACAATATTGATAACTCTCAAAACCTAGGATACGGTGGACTAATTATTTGTGGTGCTTATTGTAACTACTTTTACACGATTTTTATCTTTGCTTTATAAAATTTTGCTTAATAAAACAATGACTTGATGCTTGTGCCTTTTCACATCGCCCTTCGGGAAAGGGCCAAGGATTAAATATGAACGCGGATCGTAATAACAGCTATCAGATATTAGGTAGGAGGACAATATCACACTAAATAGACAACGAGCTCGCAGAACCTCTTACATTAACTACAAATCCTCCTACAATATAATAGAAATATGTAAACATAGAGAGAGTGTGAAAAACGGAAACCAATCAATTGTGTGCGTCACATCCAGTTCAAGTTCAATGCCTGAACATGCTTCTTCTGCTAGCATAAATCCGACTGCAATTAGTTCATCCATCTGGCTTTGTAAGTGGCTAGCTCCCTTTTGTTAATACATTTAGTAATTATTTTGAATGCTACGTCTGGAGAGCATATGTTTGATGTTTCGACGAGGTGTTGCGTAATTGCAGACGTAAATTCATCATTTGATTTAAAACAGACGTATAATGTTCTCTCATTCGAGTAATTAAACGTCTGTTCGATCGGCCTACGTAAGTTGATCGACAACTTGCGCATGTATATTGGCAAATAATTGGTAAATATTTACAAATAGATAATAATATTAGAAAATGTACAATATATAAAAGATATAACTGTAGGGGTACTTTTCGCTGTTGCTATCTCGTTCCTGATTTTGTACCCCTACTACTTATCAATGGTTGCTATTATTACTACCCGAGCATCCAATCAGTCTGTTCCTTTTCAGATGGTTAATATTAGAAGGCCGAAGAAATGTTACATGTATATATTACACACAATGTAGCACATAAATATAATTCACTGTTAATCTGAATTGAAAGAGTTGGATGGCAATACTACAGGTTTTTTAATGTAAAATTATATCTTAAACACTATTATCAGTTAGTCAAAATTGAATATATGTTTGTCAGCTGTAAAAATGGTTTTTATGCTAAAATATGATTTAAATGCCATTCACAATTAAGCTAAATTGTCCGTCTTCTAGACGGCAAAAATAAAAGTGATTTACGTTTATCATAGAAAATTGTTTTATGCTCAGTCAGTTATTCGCGTAGAAAGGTCTGAATTGCTCAACATTTATGCCATCGATTTAAAACAAATGATACATGGAAAAAGTCATCGTTAAAGGTTATCACTATAAAAAGAATGTAAATCGTTTAAGGACTTCAATGACACAACTCACAAGTGTTAAGATCACCGTTTGTAACGATTCTATCTCAATACATGATGTTAATATATTGTTCTCTGAAGTTCGGATAATCAAAATTTTCAAACTAATCGGAATAAGTTCACTATGACACAATAGTGTACCGCGTGTTTTTTTCGTTCCCAGCGCGGTTCTGTTCTTTTTATAAAAACACTATTAATTACACATAAAATTTCAGTTTAAGAAATATCGATTAAAACTGCTTGAGACTAGAAAGAATTGTTCCTAAAATCACAGCTAAGGGAAATATTGTTTAAGGACAGAGTTAGAATATTTGACCTTAAAGAGCACAGCGTTTGTAAAAATTGACCTTCGTTGGGTTGTAACACGGAGCCGCGTGTTACATACACCCCCCCGACAATGAAAATTAGTACACCATGAAGGGGGCTAACCTTCCAGGAAGTGTTATTGCTCTGCCGTACCGTGTAATGACTGATTTTGGCTCTGACAACACTGATTCTGGTTCTTCTATATCTCGCGGCGGCGTGACGGCTTCAGTTGGCTCGGTTGTTGATGGGACGTCGGGCGTCAATCCGATGTTAGCAAGACTGTCTGGGGGTGGCGTTCTCGTTTCTTCACCGCCTGATAGGCCTACATCGCGAAACAGCGGGTCATCTGGATCAACGTCGGCAGGGGATAGTCTGTGCTTGGAGACCGCTTCAGCTTTGCCATTAATCTCCAGAATGATGTAATTCTGACGTCGATCTAACACACGATAAGGACCGCGCTTCGGTTTGGCTAAAATCCTGTTATCCATATCGTTGTTGATGAAGAACCATTTGCAGCTATCAAAATCTTTGCGTTTATAGATTGGGCCATGTTGCTGACGTTTATGACAGATCGGCCGATTCTGAGCGTTATACTGTAGAAAACTGCGAAGTGGAAACAGGAATGTCGGATCGTTCATCGTTAATGCAGTTTCAGAGCGTGATCGGACTAGTTCGCCAGGAAGCCGTAGACATTCGCCAAATACCATTTCAGCGGAGCTACATTTGATCGGCTCACGAGGTCTTGTACGCATTGATAGGAGTACATTCGGTAGAGCCGCAAGCCAATTTTCTTCTGGGCTAGCCTTGAGCACCGCTTTCAGTTCTTGGTGTGGTCTTTCAACGAAACCATTTGATCTCGGGTTGCGAGCCGCGGTCACGGAGTGTTTGACACCGTAGTATTGTAGTAGGGCTGTGAACTCCTCTCCGAGAAATTGTGCGCCACGATCGGTTGTCACTTCAGCTGGAGCACCGAATCGAGCGAACCAATTGAGCTCTAGAGCATAACTGACAGTTTCTTGCTTCATGTCTGGAAGTGGTATGGCCTCATACCATCGAGTGGTGCGGTCCCGTATTGACAGTAGATATCGCATGTTGTTCACGGCAGGTAAGGTTACCAGATCAACGTGTATGTGTGTAAATCGGACTTTGGGCACTTGAATGACTTGTGGCGCCGTTTTGGTGTGTCTCGTCACTTTGCATTTCTGACATTCTAGACATTGTTTTGACCACATCTTGATATCTCGTCGCATGCCAGGCCAAAAATACGTTCTGGATAGAATTTCTACTGATGCTTCGCCAGATGGGTGGCTCAATGAATGGTAGACTTCGAAGATCTTGTGACGGAGTTTTTCAGGTATAAACGGCCGAGGGCCCACGTCAGTTATTTCGTACTGCAGTAGGGTTCCGTCGTAATCAAGTGATTTCAGTCGATTGACATCAAATGTCCGAAGTGATATATCATCTTGCTGAGCTGCTTGCAATTCCTGAATGCTTATAGGTGAAGGATACAGTATTGAGGCACAAAGATCTGCAGGACGGCTTAGGGAGTCTGCGACCACATTTTCTGATCCTTTAACATGAGTGACTTCATAATCATACTCGTGTATTCGTGTAAGTTGCGAGTTGACACGTCGTGAATATAAATGTTCTTTCTTTCCTCTCAGCATCGGAAGTAGCGGAAGATGGTCAGTGTAGATCTTACACTTTCGGCCATCCAGATAGGTATGGAAGTGTAGGATCGACCGGTAGATTGCAAGTAATTCTTTTCCTAACGTATCATATCGCGTCTCGCGAGGTTGTAGTTTTTGCGAATAGAAAGCGATAGGCTGGTGTATTCCATTGATGGATTGTTGAAGTACTGCGCCTATGGCAACGTCGGATGCGTCCGTTATCAATTCAAAAGGTTGAGACCAATCCGGGGAATGTAACATGGTCGCTTTGCATAGGGCCCTTTTGGCATCCTCGTAAGCCTGTATGTCGTCCACGTTGAGCTGAATCGGTTGTGATTTCTTGACGAAACGGCTTTCTGGCACGAGATATTTGTGAAGTGGTGCCAGAATCTTGGCAAGGCAGGGTACAAATCGAGAATAGTAGTTCATCTTGCCCAAGAATCGTCGTAATGCCCGAACGGTGGTTGGAGGCTGAAGATCTTGAATAGCACGAACCTAAGTAGGTACAGGTGTCATGCCTTCTTCGGAAATTTGATGACCAAGGAATTCAATTGATTTCTGTGCAAAGACGCATTTATTGCCATGAAGTCGGAGGCCATAGTCTTCTAGACGTGTGAGCAGGATCTCAATATGTTGTATATGATCGGTCATTGAGTTAGAGAATACCAGGATGTCGTCTAGATATGGAATTACAAATGGTAGACCATCTAGTATTTCGTCCATAACGCGTTGGAATGTTTGCGAGGCATTTTTGAGACCGAATGGCATATAGTGATATTCGTGCGTGCCACCTCCGGTGAATCTGAGTGCAGTATATGCTACTGAGTCTTTGTCCATCGGTACTTGATAGTATGCTTTTACGAAGTCAAGTTTCGAATACACAGCATGACCGATAGCAGATCGGAGTAGGTCGGCCGGATTTGGCAGGATGTACGAATCAGACAGTGTGCAAGAATTGAGAATACGATAATCCCCGCACACTCTGAATGTCTCTGGTTCACTCTTTGGTACTACTACCACAGGCGACGCAAAAGGTGAGCTGGATCGTGTACAGATGCCTTGTTGACGTAGTGTGGCGAATTCTTGCTCGGCAGCCTTATGTTTGTGTGGTGCCAATGGCCGTGCTCGTGGAGGATGAGGAAGTGTTTTCGACAGGATGATACGGTGGGCTGTGATAGCCCGCTTCCTCTTGAGGTCGGGCATGAAGGAAATAGGTTTGAAAATTTCTTCATGACGTTTCAGAACCTCGTCCAGTTGTGGTACATGAGGAACTGAAGGAATAAGCTGTATGGATGCGACTGCTTCGGCGCGAGTCGTATATTTTAACGCTGATGTAAGCAACTGATTGTCTGCAGTGCGTATCTCTCGTGTTCTTGGACGAATGGTCAGGTCGAAGTGTTCGAGAAAATCACGTCCAATGATGTTCCGTGTCGTTTTGGCGATGATGAACGGATAATTGAAACATCTTTTTGAGTTGGAGAACGAGATAGTGTGTACTCGTACCCCAAACGTCGCTATGTTGGAACCATTGGCGCATGTCAGACTGCTGGTGTCGACTGGGTGGGTGGGTTCGAAATAATTGTGGCGTAGTAAGCTCACATCTGATCCAGTGTCTATGAGAAATAATTCGCCAGAGGTTGCGTCACGGATGAGAAAAGATGTTGATAGTGGCAACTGACGACGAGACTGGTTGCTGGCATTTGGGTGTTTGAAGCATGACTTGACTGGAGCCGTCGCTGTAAATACAATAGTTTGATTGCGCTCTACTGCGAAAGCAACGTGCTTCGAGCCATCAGACGTGGAGCGGCCAACAATCTTGGGGTGATCAGCCTCTACTCTACTGCCGCCGCGGAGGCTGACCCCACCAGTTTTCCGAGCCTTCTATGGGCGGATCCTCCTGAATTGTTGAGGGTGACCGCGCCCATCTGAACGTCGCGTCTGTGCGCGGGAAGGTGCAGCCGTTTCCGAGGCAGTAACGTGTGGAGTGGCCATAGCTGCGATGATTCGGACACCACTCCGCTGGTAACTGTGGCACTGTGGTTCGGTCTCTCGACGTCGACCTCCTGGCGCTATTCCGGGTCGGTGGACGACGGTGGTCACGCCTGCTCTGGTCGCGTCTGTTTTGGATGGCATCGACTGAGGCCAAATTTGGCCTTACGGTGAGGTTCTCGAGCAGGCTGATGAGGCGTTCATTCGTGACATTTGTTCCGGCTGGTGATGTGGTGGGTTGTGATTCGAACATTCTTGGGGTGATGTGGACTTTCTCTTGGGCCGGTAGGCTGTGGTGGTGTTTCTTCCACCACTTGTCTAGACGTGCCGGCAGAACGTCATCTTGTACTTCGAGGGATTCGCGCAAGAACGTGGCCATCTCTTGTAGTGCCGGCGGGAGATTCTGTATGAACAGTCGCATTACGATTTCCTTGGGCAGGTTGAATTCTAAGGCTTTGTGCTCCATTTCCCTAAATAGCTCAGAAGGCGTGCGGCTACCTAGGGACATCTGGCTCATTAATTCTGTAAGCCTGTCTTCTCGATCTGGTGTCAAACGTTGCTTGACGGCGCGTTGCAGGCTCTGCCATGGCTGTGCACATGTGCCCTCAGTGTATTGATGCAGTATATCTTTGAGTCCGTGTCTGAAAGATATTGGGATCGTCTCCCAAGCCCTCAGAAATATTGAGCCCTCGTCTGTTATATTGGACACCTTGGCCAATAAAGTGACATCGTCGACCCACGCATCAAGGTATTCTGGATCAAATTGACATATTTTATACTGTGTCCATGTGGTGATGCGGTTTGTTGCTGGGCTCCCCATCGGGCTTCCTGTATCTCCTGAACTGGCCCTCATCTTAAGTTTATGAGTGTTGTCGAGAACAGATGGCAGTGTAACATCGTCCTCACCCGCCATCGTGCAGCTGTCTTCGAGCATTGTAATCCCGAGAGGGTGTTTTTCTGTGATATGTGTCTTAGAGTTAACTTATCTTGTAGTAGTCATCCAAATTGCTTGAATTTCTTAACTCTAGATATTTGTTAATTCTTTGCTGGCTGTGAGTTCGACGAACCGGGGCACCATTATGTAGGGGTACTTTTCGCTGTTGCTTTCTCGTTCCTGATTTTGTACCCCTACTACTTATCAATGGTTGCTATTATTACTACCCGAGCATTCAATCAGTCTGTTCCTTTTCAGATGGTTAATATTAGAAGGCCGAAGAAAGGTTTCATGTATATATTACACCAATGTAGCACATAAATATAATTCACTGTTAATCTGGATTGAAGGAGTTGGATGGCAATAATACAGATTTTTTAATGTAAAATTATATCTTAAACACTATTCTCAGTTAGTCAAAATTGAATATATGTTTGTCAGCTGTAAAAATGGTTTTTATGCAAAAATATGATTTAAATGCCATTCACAATTAAGCTAAATTGTCCGTCTTCTAGACGGCAAAAATAAAAGTGATTTAAGTTTATCATAGAAAATTGTTTTATGCTCAATCAGTTATTCGCGTACAAAGGTCTGAATTGCTCAACATTTATGCCATCGATTTAAAACAAATGATACATGGAAAAAGTCATCGTTAAAGGTTATCACTATAAAAAGAATGTAAATCGTTTAAGGACTTCAATGACACAACTCACAAGTGTTAAGATCACCGTTTGTAACGATTCTATCTCAGTACATGATATTAATATATTGTTCTCTGAAGTTCGGATAATCCAAATTTTCAAACTAATCGGAATAAGTTCACTATGACACAATAGTCCACCGCGTGTTTTTTTCGTTCCCAGCGCGGTTCTGTTCTTTTTATAAAAACACTATTAATTACACATAAAATTTCAGTTTAAGAAATATCGATTAAAACTGCTTGAGACTAGAAAGAGATTGTTCCTAAAATCACAGCTAAGGGAAATATTGTTTAAGGACAGAGTTAGAATATTTGACCTTAAAGAGCACAGCGTTTGTAAAAATTGACCTTCGTTGGGTTGTAACACGGAGCCGCGTGTTACATACACCCCCCCGACAATGAAAATTAGTACACCATGAAGGGGGCTAACCTTCCAGGAAGTGTTATTGCTCTGCCGTACCGTGTAATGACTGATTTTGGCTCTGACAACACTGATTCTGGTTCTTCTATATCTCGCGGCGGCGTGACGGCTTCAGTTGGCTCGGTTGTTGATGGGACGTCGGGCGTCAATCCGATGTTAGCAAGACTGTCTGGGGGTGGCGTTCTCGTTTCTTCACCGCCTGATAGGTCTACATCGCGAAACAGCGGGTCATCTGGATCAACGTCGGCTGGGGATAGTCTGTGCTTGGAGACCGCTTCAGCTTTGCCATTAATCTCCAGAATGATGTAATTCTGACGTCGATCTAACACACGATAAGGACCGCGCTTCGGTTTGGCTAAAATCCTGTTATCCATATCGTTGTTGATGAAGAACCATTTGCAGCTATCAAAATCTTTGCGTTTATAGATTGGGCCATGTTGCTGACGTGTAGGACAGATCGGCCGATTCTGAGCGTTATATTGTAGAAAACTGCGAAGTGGAAACAGAAATGTCGGATCGTTCATCGTTAATGCAGTTTCAGAGCGTGATCGGACTAGTTCGCCAGGCAGCCGTAGACATTCGCCAAATACCATTTCAGCGGAGCTACATTTGATCGGCTCACGAGGTCTTGTACGCATTGATAGGAGTACTTTCGGTAGAGCCGCAAGCCAATTTTCTTCTGGGCTAGCCTTGAGCGCCGCTTTCAGTTCTCGGTGTGGTCTTTCAACGAAACCATTTGCTCTCGGGTTGCGAGCCGCGGTCACGGAGTGTTTGACACCGTAGTATTGCAGTAGGGCTGTGAACTCCTCTCCGAGAAATTGTGCGCCACGATCGGTTGTCACTTCAGCTGGAGCACCGAACCGAGCGAACCAATTGAGCTCTAGAGCATAACTGACAGTTTCTTGCTTCATGTCTGGAAGTGGTATGGCCTCATACCATCGAGTGGTGCGGTCCCGTATTGACAGTAGATATCGCATGTTGTTCACGGCAGGTAAGGTTACCAGATCAACGTGTATGTGTGTAAATCGGACTTTGGGCACTTGAATGACTTGTGGCGCCGTTTTGGTGTGTCTCGTCACTTTGCATTTCTGACATTCTAGACATTGTTTTGACCACATCTTGATATCTCGTCGCATGCCAGGCCAAAAATACGTTCTGGATAGAATTTCTACTGATGCTTCGCCAGATGGGTGGCTCAATGAATGGTAGACTTCGAAGATCTTGTGACGGAGTTTTTCAGGTATAAACGGCCGAGGGCCCACGTCAGTTATTTCGCACTGCAGTAGGGTTCCGTCGTAATCAAGTGATTTCAGTCGATTGACATCAAATGTCCGAAGTGATATATCATCTTGCTGAGCTGCTTGCAATTCCTGAATGCTTATAGGTGAAGGATACAGTATTGAGGCACAAAGATCTGCAGGACGGCTTAGGGAGTCTGCGACCACATTTTCTGATCCTTTAACATGAGTGACTTCATAATCATACTCGTGTATTCGTGTAAGTTGCGAGTTGACACGTCGTGAATATAAATATTCTTTCTTTCCTCTCAGCATCGGAAGTAGCGGAAGATGGTCAGTGTAGATCTTGAACTTTCGGCCATCCAGATAGGTATGGAAGTGTAGGATCGACCGGTAGATTGCAAGTAATTCTTTTCCTAACGTATCATATCGCGTCTCGCGAGGTTGTAGTTTTTGCGAATAGAAAGCGATAGGCTGGTGTATTCCATTGATGGATTGTTGAAGTACTGCGCCTATGGCAACGTCGGATGCGTCCGTTATCAATTCAAAAGGTTGAGACCAATCCGGGGAATGTAACATGGTCGCTTTGCATAGGGCCCTTTTGGCATCCTCGTAAGCCTGCATGTCGTCCACGTTGAGCTGAATCGGTTGTGATTTCTTGACGAAACGGCTTTCTGGCACGAGATATTTGTGAAGAGGTGCCAGAATCTTGGCAAGGCAGGGTACAAATCGAGAATAGTAGTTCATCTTGCCCAAGAATCGTCGTAATGCCCGAACGGTGGTTGGAGGCTGTAGATCTTGAATAGCACGAACCTTAGTAGGTACAGGTGTCATGCCTTCTTCGGAAATTTGATGACCAAGGAATTCAATTGATTTCTGTGCAAAGACGCATTTATTGCCATGAAGTCGGAGGCCATAGTCTTCTAGACGTGTGAGCAGGATCTCAATATGTTGTATATGATCGGTCATTGAGTTAGAGAATACCAGGATGTCGTCTAGATATGGAATTACAAATGGTAGACCATCTAGTATTTCGTCCATAACGCGTTGGAATGTTTGCGAGGCATTTTTGAGACCGAATGGCATATAGTGATATTCGTGCGTGCCACCTCCGGTGAATCTGAGTGCAGTATATGCTACTGAGTCTTTGTCCATCGGTACTTGATAGTATGCTTTTACTAAGTCAAGTTTCGAATACACAGCATGACCGATAGCAGATCGGAGTAGGTCGGCCGGATTTGGCAGGATGTACGAATCAGACTGTGTGCAAGAATTGAGAATACGATAATCCCCGCACACTCTGAATGTCTCTGGTTCACTCTTTGGTACTACTACCACAGGCGACGCAAAAGGTGAGCTGGATCGTGTACAGATGCCTTGTTGACGTAGTGTGGCGAATTCTTGCTCGGCAGCCTTATGTTTGTGTGGTGCCAATGGACGTGCTCGTGGAGGATGAGGAAGTGTTTTCGACAGGATGATACGGTGGGCTGTGATAGCCCGCTTCCTCTTGAGGTCGGGCATGAAGGAAATAGGTTTGAAAATTTCTTCATGACGTTTCAGAACCTCGTCCAGTTGTGGTACATGAGGAACTGAAGGAATAAGCTGTATGGATGCGACTGCTTCGGCGCGAGTCGTATGTTTTAACGCTGATGTAAGCAACTGATTGTCTGCAGTGCGTATCTCTCGTGTTCTTGGACGAATGGTCAGGTCGAAGTGTTCGAGAAAATCACGTCCAATGATGTTCCGTGTCGTTTTGGCGATGATGAACGGATAATTGAAACATCTTTTTGAGTTGGAGAACGAGATAGTGTGTACTCGTACCCCAAACGTCGCTATGTTGGAACCATTGGCGCATGTCAGACTGCTGGTGTCGACTGGGTGGGTGGGTTCGAAATAATTGTGACGTAGTAAGCTCACATCTGATCCAGTGTCTATGAGAAATAATTCGCCAGAGGTTGCGTCACGGATGAGAAAAGATGTTGATAGTGGCAACTGACGACGAGACTGGTTGCTGGCATTTGGGCGTTTGAAGCATGACTTGACTGGAGCCGTCGCTGTAAATACAATAGTTTGATTGCGCTCTACTGCGAAAGCAACGTGCTTCGAGCCATCAGACGTGGAGCGGCCAACAATCTTGGGGTGATCAGCCTCTACTGCCGCCGCGGAGGCTGACCCCACCAGTTTTCCGAGCCTTCTATGGGCGTATCCTCCTGAATTGTTGAGGGTGACCGCGCCCATCTGAACGTCGCGTCTGTGCGCGGGAAGGTGCAGCCGTTTCCGAGGCAGTAACGTGTGGAGTGGCCATAGCTGCGATGATTCGGACACCACTCCGCTGGTAACTGTGGCACTGTGGTTCGGTCTCTCGACGTCGACCTCCTGGCGCTATTCCGGGTCGGTGGACGACGGTGGTCACGCCTGCTCTGGTCGCGTCTGTTTTGGATGGCATCGACTGAGGCCAAATTTGGCCTTATGGTGAGGTTCTCGAGCAGGCTGATGAGGCGTTCATTCGTGACATTTGTTCCGGCTGATGATGTGGTGGGTTGTGATTCGAACATTCTTGGGGTGATGTGGACTTTCTCTTGGGCCGGTAGGCTGTGGTGGTGTTTCTTCCACCACTTGTCTAGACGTGCCGGCAGAACGTCATCTTGTACTTCGAGGGATTCGCGCAAGAACGTGGCCATCTCTTGTAGTGCCGGCGGGAGATTCTGTATGAACAGTCGCATTACGATTTCCTTGGGCAGTTTGAATTCTAAGGCTTTGTGCTCCATTTCCCTAAATAGCTCAGAAGGCGTGCGGCTACCTAGGGACATCTGGCTCATTAATTCTGTAAGCCTGTCTTCTCGATCTGGTGTCAAACGTTGCTTGACGGCGCGTTGCAGGCTCTGCCATGGCTGTGCACATGTGCCCTCAGTGTATTGATGCAGTATATCTTTGAGTCCGTGTCTGAAAGATATTGGGATCGTCTCCCAAGCCCTCAGAAATATTGAGCCCTCGTCTGTTATGTTGGACACCTTGGCCAGTAAAGTGACATCGTCGACCCACGCATCAAGGTATTCTGGATCAAATTGACATATTTTATACTGTGTCCATGTGGTGATGCGGTTTGTTGCTGGGCTCACCATCGGGCTTCCTGTATTTCCTGAACTGGCCCTCATCTTAAGTGTATGAGTGTTGTCGAGAACTGATGGCAGTGTAACATCGTCCTCACCCGCCATCGTGCAGCTGTCTTCGAGCATTGTAATCCCGAGAGGGTGTTTTTCTGTGATATGTGTCTTAGAGTTAACTTATCTTGTAGTAGTCATCCAAATTGCTTGAATTTCTTAACTCTAGATATTTGTTAATTCTTTGCTGGCTGTGAGTTCGACGAACCGGGGCACCATAATGTAGGGGTACTTTTCGCTATTGCTTTCTCGTTCCTGATTTTGTACCCCTACTACTTATCAATGGTTGCTATTATTAGTACCCGAGCATTCAATCAGTCTGTTCCTTTTCAGATGGTTAATATTAGAAGGCCGAAGAAAGGTTTCATGTATATATTACACCAATGTAGCACATAAATATAATTCACTGTTAATCTGAATTGAAGGAGTTGGATGGCAATAATACAGATTTTTTAATGTAAAATTATATCTTAAACACTATTCTCAGTTAGTCAAAATTGAATATATGTTTGTCAGCTGTAAAAATGGTTTTTATGCAAAAATATGATTTAAATGTCATTCACACTTAAGCTAAATTGTCCGTCCTCTAGACGGCAAAAATAAAAGTGATTTAAGTTTATCATAGAAAATTGTTTTATGCTCAATCAGTTATTCGCGTACAAAGGTCTGAATTGCTCAACATTTATGCCATCGATTTAAAACAAATGATACATGGAAAAAGTCATCGTTAAAGGTTATCACTATAAAAAGAATGTAAATCGTTTAAGGACTTCAATGACACAACTCACAAGTGTTAAGATCACCGTTTGTAACGATTCTATCTCAGTACATGATATTAATATATTGTTCTCTGAAGTTCGGATAATCCAAATCGTCAAACTAATAGGAATAAGTTCACTATGACCAATAGTCCACCGCGTGTTTTCTTCGTTCCCAGCGCGGTTCTGTTCTTTTTATAAAAACACTATTAATTACACATAAAATTTCAGTTTAAGAAATATCGGTTAAAACTGCTTGAGACTAGAAAGGATTGTTCCTAAAATCACAGCTAAGGGAAATATTGTTTAAGGACAGAGTTAGAATATTTGACCTTAAAGAGCACAGCGTTTGTAAAAATTGATCTTCGTTGGGTTGTAACACGGAGCCGCGTGTTACATACACCCCCCCGACAATGAAAATTAGTACACCATGAAGGGGGCTAACCTTCCAGGAAGTGTTATTGCTCTGCCGTACCGTGTAATGACTGATTTTGGCTCTGACAACACTGATTCTGGTTCTTCTATATCTCGCGGCGGCGTGACGGCTTCAGTTGGCTCGGTTGTTGATGGGACGTCGGGCGTCAATCCGATGTTAGCAAGACTGTCTGGGGGTGGCGTTCTCGTTTCTTCACCGCCTGATAGGTCTACATCGCGAAACAGCGGGTCATCTGGATCAACGTCGGCTGGGGATAGTCTGTGCTTGGAGACCGCTTCAGCTTTGCCATTAATCTCCAGAATGATGTAATTCTGACGTCGATCTAACACACGATAAGGACCGCGCTTCGGTTTGGCTAAAATCCTGTTATCCATATCGTTGTTGATGAAGAACCATTTGCAGCTATCAAAATCTTTGCGTTTATAGATTGGGCCATGTTGCTGACGTGTAGGACAGATCGGCCGATTCTGAGCGTTATACTGTAGAAAACTGCGAAGTGGAAACAGAAATGTCGGATCGTTCATCGTTAATGCAGTTTCAGAGCGTGATCGGACTAGTTCGCCAGGAAGCCGTAGACATTCGCCAAATACCATTTCAGCGGAGCTACATTTGATCGGCTCACGAGGTCTTGTACGCATTGATAGGAGTACTTTCGGTAGAGCCGCAAGCCAATTTTCTTCTGGGCTAGCCTTGAGCGCCGCTTTCAGTTCTCGGTGTGGTCTTTCAACGAAACCATTTGCTCTCGGGTTGCGAGCCGCGGTCACGGAGTGTTTGACACCGTAGTATTGCAGTAGGGCTGTGAACTCCTCTCCGAGAAATTGTGCGCCACGATCGGTTGTCACTTCAGCTGGAGCACCGAACCGAGCGAACCAATTGAGCTCTAGAGCATAACTGACAGTTTCTTGCTTCATGTCTGGAAGTGGTATGGCCTCATACCATCGAGTGGTGCGGTCCCGTATTGACAGTAGATATCGCATGTTGTTCACGGCAGGTAAGGTTACCAGATCAACGTGTATGTGTGTAAATCGGACTTTGGGCACTTGAATGACTTGTGGCGCCGTTTTGGTGTGTCTCGTCACTTTGCATTTCTGACATTCTAGACATTGTTTTGACCACATCTTGATATCTCGTCGCATGCCAGGCCAAAAATACGTTCTGGATAGAATTTCTACTGATGCTTCGCCAGATGGGTGGCTCAATGAATGGTAGACTTCGAAGATCTTGTGACGGAGTTTTTCAGGTATAAACGGCCGAGGGCCCACGTCAGTTATTTCGCACTGCAGTAGGGTTCCGTCGTAATCAAGTGATTTCAGTCGATTGACATCAAATGTCCGAAGTGATATATCATCTTGCTGAGCTGCTTGCAATTCCTGAATGCTTATAGGTGAAGGATACAGTATTGAGGCACAAAGATCTGCAGGACGGCTTAGGGAGTCTGCGACCACATTTTCTGATCCTTTAACATGAGTGACTTCATAATCATACTCGTGTATTCGTGTAAGTTGCGAGTTGACACGTCGTGAATATAAATATTCTTTCTTTCCTCTCAGCATCGGAAGTAGCGGAAGATGGTCAGTGTAGATCTTGAACTTTCGGCCATCCAGATAGGTATGGAAGTGTAGGATCGACCGGTAGATTGCAAGTAATTCTTTTCCTAACGTATCATATCGCGTCTCGCGAGGTTGTAGTTTTTGCGAATAGAAAGCGATAGGCTGGTGTATTCCATTGATGGATTGTTGAAGTACTGCGCCTATGGCAACGTCGGATGCGTCCGTTATCAATTCAAAAGGTTGAGACCAATCCGGGGAATGTAACATGGTCGCTTTGCATAGGGCCCTTTTGGCATCCTCGTAAGCCTGCATGTCGTCCACGTTGAGCTGAATCGGTTGTGATTTCTTGACGAAACGGCTTTCTGGCACGAGATATTTGTGAAGAGGTGCCAGAATCTTGGCAAGGCAGGGTACAAATCGAGAATAGTAGTTCATCTTGCCCAAGAATCGTCGTAATGCCCGAACGGTGGTTGGAGGCTGTAGATCTTGAATAGCACGAACCTTAGTAGGTACAGGTGTCATGCCTTCTTCGGAAATTTGATGACCAAGGAATTCAATTGATTTCTGTGCAAAGACGCATTTATTGCCATGAAGTCGGAGGCCATAGTCTTCTAGACGTGTGAGCAGGATCTCAATATGTTGTATATGATCGGTCATTGAGTTAGAGAATACCAGGATGTCGTCTAGATATGGAATTACAAATGGTAGACCATCTAGTATTTCGTCCATAACGCGTTGGAATGTTTGCGAGGCATTTTTGAGACCGAATGGCATATAGTGATATTCGTGCGTGCCACCTCCGGTGAATCTGAGTGCAGTATATGCTACTGAGTCTTTGTCCATCGGTACTTGATAGTATGCTTTTACTAAGTCAAGTTTCGAATACACAGCATGACCGATAGCAGATCGGAGTAGGTCGGCCGGATTTGGCAGGATGTACGAATCAGACTGTGTGCAAGAATTGAGAATACGATAATCCCCGCACACTCTGAATGTCTCTGGTTCACTCTTTGGTACTACTACCACAGGCGACGCAAAAGGTGAGCTGGATCGTGTACAGATGCCTTGTTGACGTAGTGTGGCGAATTCTTGCTCGGCAGCCTTATGTTTGTGTGGTGCCAATGGACGTGCTCGTGGAGGATGAGGAAGTGTTTTCGACAGGATGATACGGTGGGCTGTGATAGCCCGCTTCCTCTTGAGGTCGGGCATGAAGGAAATAGGTTTGAAAATTTCTTCATGACGTTTCAGAACCTCGTCCAGTTGTGGTACATGAGGAACTGAAGGAATAAGCTGTATGGATGCGACTGCTTCGGCGCGAGTCGTATGTTTTAACGCTGATGTAAGCAACTGATTGTCTGCAGTGCGTATCTCTCGTGTTCTTGGACGAATGGTCAGGTCGAAGTGTTCGAGAAAATCACGTCCAATGATGTTCCGTGTCGTTTTGGCGATGATGAACGGATAATTGAAACATCTTTTTGAGTTGGAGAACGAGATAGTGTGTACTCGTACCCCAAACGTCGCTATGTTGGAACCATTGGCGCATGTCAGACTGCTGGTGTCGACTGGGTGGGTGGGTTCGAAATAATTGTGGCGTAGTAAGCTCACATCTGATCCAGTGTCTATGAGAAATAATTCGCCAGAGGTTGCGTCACGGATGAGAAAAGATGTTGATAGTGGCAACTGACGATGGGACTGGTTGCTGGCATTTGGGCGTTTGAAGCATGACTTGACTGGAGCCGTCGCTGTAAATACAATAGTTTGATTGCGCTCTACCGCGAAAGCAACGTGCTTCGAGCCATCAGACGTGGAGCGGCCAACAATCTTGGGGTGATCAGCCTCTACTGCCGCAGAGGAGGCTGACCCCACCAGTTTTCCGAACCTTCCATGGGCGGATCCTCCTGAGTTGTTGAGGGTGACCGCGCCCACTTGAACGTCGCGTCTGTGCGCGGGAATGTGCAGCCGTTTCTGAGGCAATAACGTGTGGAGTGGCCATAGCTGCGGTGATTCGGACACCACTCCGCCGGTAACTGTGGAACTGTGGCTCGGCCTCTCGACGTCGACCTCCTGGCGCTATTCCGGGACGGTGGTCGACGCTGGTCACGCCTGCTCTGGTCGCGTCTGTTTTGGATGGCATCGACTGAGGCCAAATTTGGCCTGACGGTGAGGTTCTCGAGCAGGCTGATGAGGCGTTCATTCGTGACATTTGTTCCGGCTGATGATGCGGTGGATTGTGATTCGGACAGTCTTGCGGTGATGTGGCCTTTCTCTGGGGCAGGTGAGCTGTAGTGGTGTTTATTCCACCACTTGCCTAGACGTGCCGGCAGAACGTCGTCTTGTACTTCGAGGGATTCGCGCAGGAACGTGGCCATCTCTTGGAGTGCCGGCGGGAGCTTCTGTATGAAATGTCGCATTAAGATTTCCTTGGGCAGGTTGAATTCCCTAAATAGCTCGGAAGGCGTGCGGCTACCTAGGGACATCTGGCTCATTAATTCTGTAAGCCTGTCTTCTCGATCTGGTGTCAAACGTTGCTTGACGGCCCTTTGCAGGCTCTGCCACGGCTGTGCACATGTGCCCTCAGTGTATTGATGCAGTATATCTTTGAGTCCGTGTCTGAAAGATATTGGGATCGTCTCCTAAGCCCTCAGAAATATTGAGCCCTCGTCTGTTATGTTGGACACCTTGGCCAGTAAAGTGACATCGTCGACCCACGCATCAAGGTATTCTGGATCAAATTGACATATTTTATACTGTGTCCATGTGGTGATGCGGTTTGTTGCTGGGCTCACCATCGGGCTTCCTGTATTTCCTGAACTGGCCCTCATCTTAAGTGTATGAGTGTTGTCGAGAACAGATGGCAGTGTAACATCGTCCTCACCCGCCATCGTGCAGCTGTCTTCGAGCATTGTAATCCCGAGAGGGTGTTTTTCTGTGATATGTGTCTTAGAGTTTACTTATCTTGTAGTAGTCATCCAAATTGCTTGAATTTCTTAACTCTAGAAATTTGTTAATTCTTTGCTGGCTGTGAGTTCGACGAACCGGGCACCATGATGTAGGGTACTTTTCGCTATTGCTTTCTCGTTCCTGATTTTGTACCCTACTACTTATCAATGGTTGCTATTATTAGTACCCGAGCATTCAATCAGTCTGTTCCTTTTCAGATGGCTAATATTAGAAGGCCGAAGAAAGGTTTCATGTATATATTACACCAATGTAGCACAGTCAAATATAATTCACTGTTAATCTGGATTGAAGGAGTTGGATGGCAATAATACAGATTTTTTAATGTAAAATTATATCTTAAACACTAATCTCAGTTAGTCTAAATTGAATATATGTTTGTCAGCTGTAAAAATGGTTTTTATGCAAAAATATGATTTAAATGTCATTCACAATTAAGCTAAATTGTCCGTCTTCTAGACGTCAAAAATAAAAGTGATTTAAGTTTATCATAGAAAATTGTTTTATGCTCAATCAGTTATTCGCGTACAAAGGTCTGAATTGCTCAACATTTATGCCATCGATTTAAAACAAATGATACATGGAAAAAGTCATCGTTAAAGGTTATCACTATAAAAAGAATGTAAATCGTTTAAGGACTTCAATGACACAACTCACAAGTGTTAAGATCACCGTTTGTAACGATTCTATCTCAGTACATGATATTAATATATTGTTCTCTGAAGTTCGGATAGTCCAAATTTTCAAACTAATCGGAATAAGTTCACTATGACACAATAGTCCACCGCGTGTTTTTTTCGTTCCCAGCGCGGTTCTGTTCTTTTTATAAAAACACTATTAATTACACATAAAATTTCAGTTTAAGAAATATCGGTTAAAACTGCTTGAGACTAGAAAGGGTTGTTCCTAAAATCACAGCTAAATGAAATATTGTTTAAGGACAGAGTTAGAAAATTTGACCTTAAAGAGCACAGCGTTTGTAAAAATTGATCTTCGTTGGGTTGTAACACGGAGCCGCGTGTTACAGGGTAATGCAACGATCCAACGTAACACAATCCTCTATGTCATTTACCCCTGTGGTGACATTTTTTCAATCATCCTCAGATCGGTCTTCACATGTATAATGGAATCTGATAAGCTAGTACTTTCATTCATATCTGTTAAATTCATACCTGCCATGTCTTATTCTCACTTGCTAGTGTCCGGAAACTTAAGATGAGCTTCCATGTCGATCGTATTTAATTATTAATTTGATATTTTAATGCTAGGCAATCGGAATGTGAAACCTTTCACGTTACAAAACACCCCAACAAATAATCTGGAAAGAAATAGAAATGAAATACAGATTTATTAAATAACCTGTTCCAGAACGTCCTCAAATATATGCATAAATAAGATATAGAAGACAGTGTTAGCAGGACTATATTGTGGAAATCGAGTAAAAGTTAAATTGAGAAAATGAAATAAATGCTGCAGGCCGAGGAAGTTACAACCAGTCACGTACAGTATGCTCGAAAACTGAAATTTTGCACAATTAAAAGTATTTAAACAGTCAAGTATTTAAACAAAGAAAATTCTGGAAAATAAATGAATATATTATTTTTAAATAAAATTCGTTTCAATCAGCCATGGTTATTTAAATTTATCAGTTATTGTCATTTTAATTTTTGAGGAGGAAATATCTTCCTCCACATACACCACCTTCTCAAAAAATGACGGCTAGTAGTAGACGTAATCATCATTCTTTGGCTGACGTTGTACCCTTCCAGAAGGAGTTGTGCATAATGGCGCCCGTGAAGTCGGCATCGCGCCCTGTACAGTTGTCACTGGTTCTTCTGTTTCATCGGGTATTGCCAAACAGTTTTCATGTTGTGAATTGGTAGAATAAGATTTCGCTATATTAGACAACGTGTATTCTGAGTTCTGCATTTCGTTATGTGCCTGTATGATGGGATTGCACACATCAGATTCGTCTATGGAACGATGGTCATTCAACGCATCTGATAATTCAGTCCTATCGTCTAACCAGATAAACTGGGGAATGCAACGATCCAACGTAACACAATCCTCTATGTCATTTACCCCTGTGATGACATTTTTGTCAGTCATCCTCAGATCAGTCTTCACATGTATAATGGAATCTGATAAGCTAGTACTTTCATTCATATCTGTTAGATTCATACCTGCCATGTCTTGTGCTCACTTGCTAGTGTCCTCAAACTTAAGATGAGCTTCCATGTCGATCGTATTTAATTACTCAATTGATATTTTAATGCTAGGCAATCGGAATGTGAAACCTTTCACGTTACAAAACACCCCAACAAATAATCTGGAAAGAAATAGAAATGAAATACAGAATTATTAAATTACCTGTTCCAGAACGTCCCCAAATATATGCATAAATAAGAAATAGAAGACAGTGTTAGCAGGACTATATTGTGGAAATCGAGTAAACGTTAAATGGAGAAAATGAAATAAATGCAGCAGGCCGAGGAAGTTACAACCAGTCACGTACAGTATGCTCGAAAACTGAAATTGTGCACAATTAAAAGTATTTAAACAGTCAAGTATTTAAACAAAGAAAATTCTGGAAAATAAATGAATAAATTATTTTTAAATAAAATTCGTTTCAATCAGCCAAGGTAATTTAAATTTATCAGTTATTGTCACTTTAATTTTTGAGGAGGAAATATCTTCCTCCACATACACCACCTTCTCAAAAAATGACGGCTAGTAGTAGACGTAATCATCATTCTTTGGCTGACGTTGTACCCTTCCAGAAGGAGTTGTGCATAATGGCGCCCGTGAAGTCGGCATCGCGCCCTGTACAGTTGTCACTGGTTCTTCTGTTTCATCGGGTATTGCCAAACAGTTTTCATGTTGTGAATTGGTAGAATAAGATTTCGCTATATTAGACAACGTGTATTCTGAGTTCTGCATTTCGTTATGTGCCTGTATGGTGGGATTGCACACATCAGATTCGTCTATGGAACGATGGTCATTCAACGCATCTGATAATTCAGTCCTATCGTCTAACCAGATAAACTGGGGAATGCAACGATCCAACGTAACACAATCCTCTATGTCATTTACCCCTGTGATGACATTTTTGTCAGTCATCCTCAGATCAGTCTTCACATGTATAATGGAATCTGATAAGCTAGTACTTTCATTCATATCTGTTAGATTCATACCTGCCATGTCTTGTGCTCACTTGCTAGTGTCCTCAAACTTAAGATGAGCTTCCATGTCAATCGTATTTAATTACTAATTTGATATTTTAATGCTAGGCAATCGGAATGTGAAACCTTTCACGTTACAAAACACCCCAACAAATAATCTGGAACGAAATAGAAATGAAATAGGGAATTATTAAATTACCTGTTTCAGAACGTCCCCAAATATATGCATAAATAAGAAATAGAAGACAGTGTTAGCAGGACTATATTGTGGAAATCGAGTAAACGTTAAATGGAGAAAATGAAATAAATGCAGCAGGCCGAGGAAGTTACAACCAGTCACGTACAGTATGCTCGAAAACTGAAATTGTGCACAATTAAAAGTATTTAAACAGTCAAGTATTTAAACAAAGAAAATTCTGGAAAATAAATGAATAAATTATTTTTAAATAAAATTCGTTTCAATCAGCCAAGGTAATTTAAATTTATCAGTTATTGTCACTTTAATTTTTGAGGAGGAAATATCTTCCTCCACATACACCACCTACTCAAAAAATGACGGCTAGTAGTAGACGTAATCATCATTGTTCTGCTAACGTTTTACCCTTCCTGAACGAGTTGTGCATAATGGCGCCCGTGAAGTCGCCATCGCGCCCTGTACAGTTGTCACTGGTTCTTCTGTTTCATCGGGTATTGCCAAACAGTTTTCATGTTGTGAATTGGTAGAATAAGATTTCGCTCTATTAGACAACGTGTATTCTGAGTTCTGCATTTCGTTATGTGCCTGTATGATGGGATTGCACACATCAGATTCGTCTATGGAACGATGGTCATTCAACGCATTTGATATATCAGTCCTATCGTCTAACCAGATAAACTGGGGAATGCAAAGATCCAACGTAACACAATCCTCTATGTCATACACCCCTGTGATGAAATTTTTGTCAGTCATCCTCAGATCAGTCTTCACATGTATAATGGAATCTGAAAGCTAGTACTTTCATTCATATCTGTTAGTTTCATATCTCCCATGTCTTGTGCTCACTTGCTAGTGTCCTCAAACTTAAGATCAGCTCCCATGTCGATCGTATTTAATTACTAAATTGATATTTTAATGCTAGGCAATCGGAATGTGAAACCTTTCACGTTACAACACACCCCAACAAATAATCTGGAAAGAAATAGAAATGAAATAGAGAATTATTAAATTACCTGTTCCAGAACGTCCCCAAATATATGCAAAAATAAGATATAGAAGACAGTGTTAGCAGGACTATATTGTGGAAATCGAGTAAAAGTTAAATTGAGAAAATGAAATAAATGCTGCAGGCCGAGGAAGTTACAACCAGTCACGTACAGTATGTTTGAAAACTGAAATTGTGCACAATTAAAAGTATTTAAACAGTCAAGTATTTAAACAAAGAAAATTCTTGAAAATAAATGAATAAATTATTTTTAAATAAAATTCGTTTCAATCAGCCAAGGTAATTTAATTTATCAGTTATTGTCACTTTAATTTTTGAGGAGGAAATATCTTCCTCCACATACACCACCTTCTCAAAAAATGACGGCTAGTAGTAGACGTAATCATCATTTTTTGGCTGACGTTGTACCCTTCCAGAAGGAGTTGTGCATAATGGCGCCCGTGAAGTCGGCATCGCGCCCTGTACAGTTGTCACTGGTTCTTCTGTTTCATCGGGTATTGCCAAACAGTTTTCATGTTGTGAATTGGTAGAATAAGATTTCGCTATATTAGACAACGTGTATTCTGAGTTCTGCATTTCGTTATGTGCCTGTATGATGGGATTGCACACATCAGATTCGTCTATGGAACGATGGTCATTCAACGCATCTGATAATTCAGTCCTATCGTCTAACCAGATAAACTGGGGAATGCAACGATCCAACGTAACACAATCCTCTATGTCATTTACCCCTGTGATGACATTTTTGTCAGTCATCCTCAGATCAGTCTTCACATGTATAATGGAATCTGATAAGCTAGTACTTTCATTCATATCTGTTAGATTCATACCTGCCATGTCTTGTGCTCACTTGCTAGTGTCCTCAATCTTAAGATGAGCTTCCATGTCGATTGTGTTTAATTACTAATTTGATATTTTAATGCTAGGCAATCGGAATGTGAAACCTTTCACGTTACAAAACACCCCAACAAATAATCTGGAAAGAAATAGAAATGAAATAGAGAATTATTAAATTACCTGTTCCAGAACGTCCCCAAATATATGCATAAATAAGAAATAGAAGACAGTGTTAGCAGGACTATATTGTGGAAATCGAGTAAACGTTAAATGGAGAAAATGAAATAAATGCAGCAGGCCGAGGAAGTTACAACCAGTCACGTACAGTATGCTCGAAAACTGAAATTGTGCACAATTAAAAGTATTTAAACAGTCAAGTATTTAAACAAAGAAAATTCTGGAAAATAAATGAATAAATTATTTTTAAATAAAATTCGTTTCAATCAGCCAAAGTAATTTAAATTTATCAGTTATTGTCACTTTAATTTTTGAGGAGGAAATATCTTCCTCCACATACACCACCTTCTCAAAAAATGACGGCTAGAAGTAGACGTAATCATCATTTTTTGGCTGACGTCGTACCCTTCCAGAAGGAGTTGTGCATAATGGCGCCCGTGAAGTCGGCATCGCGCCCTGTACAGTTGTCACTGGTTCTTCTGTTTCATCGGGTATTGCCAAACAGTGTTCATGTTGTGAATTGGTAGAATAAGATTTCGCTATATTAGACAACGTGTATTCTGATTTCTTCATTTCGTTATGTGCCTGTATGATGCGATTGCACAATTCAGATTCGTCTCTGGAACGATGGTCATTCAACGCATCTGATAATTCAGTCCTATCGTTTAACCAGATAAACTGGGGAATGCAACGATCCAACGTAACACAATCCTCTATGTCATTTACCCCTGTGATGACATTTTTGTCAGTCATCCTCAGATCAGTCTTCACATGTATAATGGAATCTGATAAGCTAGTACTTTCATTCATATCTGTTAGATTCATACCTGCCATGTCTTGTGCTCACTTGCTAGTGTCCTCAAACTTAAGATGAGCTTCCATGTCGATCGTATTTAATTACTAATTTGATATTTTAATGTTAGGCAATCGGAATGTGAAACCTTTCACGTTACAAAACACCCGAACAAATAATCTGGAAAGAAATAGAAATGAAATAGGGAATTATTAAATTACCTGTTCAGAACGTCCCAAATATATGCATAAATAAGAAATAGAAGACAGTGTTAGCAGGACTATATTGTGGAAATCAGTAAACGTTAAATGGAAAATGAAACAAATGCAACAGGCCAGGAAGTTACAACCAGTCACGTACAGTATGCTCTAATCTGAAATTGTGCCTGAATAAAACTCTTTAAACAGTCAAGTATTTAAACAAAGAAAATTCTGGAAAGAAATGAATAAATTATTTTAAATAAAATTCGATTCAATCAGCCAAGGTCGTTTAAATTTATCAGTTATTGTCACTTTAATTTTTGAGGGAGAAATATCTACTCCACATACAACTACAACTACTCAAAAAGTGACGGCTAGTAGTAGACGTAATCATCATTCTTTGGCTGACGTTGTACCCTTCCAGAACGAGTTGTGCATAATGGCGCCCGTGAAGTCGGCATCGCGCCCCGTACAGATGTCACTGGTTCTTCTGTTTCATCGGGTATTGCCAAACTGTTTTCATGTTGTGAATTGGTAGAATAAGATTTCGCTATATTAAACAACGTGTATTCTGAGTTCTGCATTTCGTTATGTGCCTGTATGATGGGATTGCACACATCAGATTCGTCTATGGAACGATGGTCATTCAACGCATCTGATAATTCAGTCCTATCGTCTAACTAGATAAACTGGGGAATGCAACGATCCAACGTAACACAATCCTCTATGTCATTTAACACTGTGATGACATTTTTGTCTGTCATCATCAGATCAGTCTTCACATGTATAATGGAATCTAATAAGCTAGTACTTTCATTCATATCTGTTAGATTCATACCTACCTTGTCTTGTGCTCACTTGGTAGTGTCCTCAAACTTAAGATGAGCTTCCCTGTCGATCGTATTTAATTACCAAATTGATATTTATTGCTAGGCTATCGGAATGTGAAACCTTTCATGTTACAAAACACCCCAACAAATAATCTGGAAAGAAATAGAAATGAAATACAGAATTATTAAATTACCTGTTCCAGAACGTCCCCGAATATATGCATAAATAACAAATATAAGACAGTGTTAGCAGGACTATATTGTGGAAATCGATTATACGTTAAATGGAGAAAATGAAATAAATGCAGCAGGCCGAGGTAGTTACAACCAGTCACGTGCAGTATGCTCGAAAACTGAAATTGTGCACAATTAAAAGTATTTAAACAGTCAAGTAATTAAACAAAGAAAATTCTGGAAAATAAATGAATAAATTATTTTTAAATAAAATTCGTTTCAATCATCCAAGGTAATTAAATTTTTCAGTTATTGTCACTTTAACTTTTGAGGAGGAAATATCTTCCTCCACATAAACCACCATCTCAAAAAATGACGGTTAGTATTAGACGTAATCATCATTCTTCGGCTGACGTTGTACCCTTCCAGAAGGAGTTGTGCATAATGGCGCCCGTGAAGTTGGCATCGCGCCCTGTACAGTTGTCACTGGTTCTTCTGTTTCATCTGGTATTGCCAAACAGTTTTCCTGTTGTGAATTGTTAGAATAAGATTTTGCTATATTAGACAACGTGTCTTCTGAGTTCTGCATTTCGTTATGTGCCTGTATGATGGGATTGCACACATCAGATTTGTCCATGGAACGATGGTCATTCAACGCATCTGATAATTCAGTCCTATATTCTAACCAGATATACTGGTTTGTAGGGGTACTTTTCGCTATTGCTTTCTCGTTCCTGATTTTGTACCCCTACTACTTATCAATGGTTGCTATTATTAGTACCCGAGCATTCAATCAGTCTGTTCCTTTTCAGATGGTTAATATTAGAAGGCCGAAGAAAGGTTTCATGTATATATTACACCAATGTAGCACATAAATATAATTCACTGTTAATCTGGATTGAAGGAGTTGGACGGCATTAATACAGATTTTTTAATGTAAAATTATATCTTAAACACTAATCTCAGTTAGTCAAAATTGAATATATGTTTGTCAGCTGTAAAAATGGTTTTTATGCAAAAATATGATTTAAATGTCATTCACAATTAAGCTAAATTGTCCCGTCTTCTAGACGTCAAAAATAAAAGTGATTTAAGTTTATCATAGAAAATTGTTTTATGCTCAATCAGTTATTCGCGTACAAAGGTCTGAATTGCTCAACATTTATGCCATCGATTTAAAACAAATGATACATGGAAAAAGTCATCGTTAAAGGTTATCACTATAAAAAGAATGTAAATCGTTTAAGGACTTCAATGACACAACTCACAAGTGTTAAGATCACCGTTTGTAACGATTCTATCTCAGTACATGATATTAATATATTGTTCTCTGAAGTTCGGATAATCCAAATAGTTAAACTAATAGGAATAAGTTCACTATGACCAATAGTCCACCGCGTGTTTTTTTCGTTCCCAGCGCGGTTCTGTTCTTTTTATAAAAACACTATTAATTACACATAAAATTTCAGTTTAAGAAATATCGGTTAAAACTGCTTGAGACTAGAAAGGATTGTTCCTAAAATCACAGCTAAGAGAAATATTGTTTAAGGACAGAGTTAGAATATTTGACCTTAAAGAGCACAGCGTTTGTAAAAATTGATCTTCGTTGGGTTGTAACACGGAGCCGCGTGTTACATACACCCCCCCGACAATGAAAATTAGTACACCATGAAGGGGGCTAACCTTCCAGGAAGTGTTATTGCTCTGCCGTACCGTGTAATGACTGATTTTGGCTCTGACAACACTGATTCTGGTTCTTCTATATCTCGCGGCGGCGTGACGGCTTCAGTTGGCTCGGTTGTTGATGGGACGTCGGGCGTCAATCCGATGTTAGCAAGACTGTCTGGGGGTGGCGTTCTCGTTTCTTCACCGCCTGATAGGTCTACATCGCGAAACAGCGGGTCATCTGGATCAACGTCGGCTGGGGATAGTCTGTGCTTGGAGACCGCTTCAGCTTTGCCATTAATCTCCAGAATGATGTAATTCTGACGTCGATCTAACACACGATAAGGACCGCGCTTCGGTTTGGCTAAAATCCTGTTATCCATATCGTTGTTGATGAAGAACCATTTGCAGCTATCAAAATCTTTGCGTTTATAGATTGGGCCATGTTGCTGACGTGTAGGACAGATCGGCCGATTCTGAGCGTTATACTGTAGAAAACTGCGAAGTGGAAACAGAAATGTCGGATCGTTCATCGTTAATGCAGTTTCAGAGCGTGATCGGACTAGTTCGCCAGGAAGCCGTAGACATTCGCCAAATACCATTTCAGCGGAGCTACATTTGATCGGCTCACGAGGTCTTGTACGCATTGATAGGAGTACTTTCGGTAGAGCCGCAAGCCAATTTTCTTCTGGGCTAGCCTTGAGCGCCGCTTTCAGTTCTCGGTGTGGTCTTTCAACGAAACCATTTGCTCTCGGGTTGCGAGCCGCGGTCACGGAGTGTTTGACACCGTAGTATTGCAGTAGGGCTGTGAACTCCTCTCCGAGAAATTGTGCGCCACGATCGGTTGTCACTTCAGCTGGAGCACCGAACCGAGCGAACCAATTGAGCTCTAGAGCATAACTGACAGTTTCTTGCTTCATGTCTGGAAGTGGTATGGCCTCATACCATCGAGTGGTGCGGTCCCGTATTGACAGTAGATATCGCATGTTGTTCACGGCAGGTAAGGTTACCAGATCAACGTGTATGTGTGTAAATCGGACTTTGGGCACTTGAATGACTTGTGGCGCCGTTTTAGTGTGTCTCGTCACTTTGCATTTCTGACATTCTAGACATTGTTTTGACCACATCTTGATATCTCGTCGCATGCCAGGCCAAAAATACGTTCTGGATAGAATTTCTACTGATGCTTCGCCAGATGGGTGGCTCAATGAATGGTAGACTTCGAAGATCTTGTGACGGAGTTTTTCAGGTATAAACGGCCGAGGGCCCACGTCAGTTATTTCGCACTGCAGTAGGGTTCCGTCGTAATCAAGTGATTTCAGTCGATTGACATCAAATGTCCGAAGTGATATATCATCTTGCTGAGCTGCTTGCAATTCCTGAATGCTTATAGGTGAAGGATACAGTATTGAGGCACAAAGATCTGCAGGACGGCTTAGGGAGTCTGCGACCACATTTTCTGATCCTTTAACATGGGTGACTTCATAATCATACTCGTGTATTCGTGTAAGTTGCGAGTTGACACGTCGTGAATATAAATATTCTTTCTTTCCTCTCAGCATCGGAAGTAGCGGAAGATGGTCAGTGTAGATCTTGAACTTTCGGCCATCCAGATAGGTATGGAAGTGTAGGATCGACCGGTAGATTGCAAGTAATTCTTTTCCTAACGTATCATATCGCGTCTCGCGAGGTTGTAGTTTTTGCGAATAGAAAGCGATAGGCTGGTGTATTCCATTGATGGATTGTTGAAGTACTGCGCCTATGGCAACGTCGGATGCGTCCGTTATCAATTCAAAAGGTTGAGACCAATCCGGGGAATGTAACATGGTCGCTTTGCATAGGGCCCTTTTGGCATCCTCGTAAGCCTGCATGTCGTCCACGTTGAGCTGAATCGGTTGTGATTTCTTGACGAAACGGCTTTCTGGCACGAGATATTTGTGAAGAGGTGCCAGAATCTTGGCAAGGCAGGGTACAAATCGAGAATAGTAGTTCATCTTGCCCAAGAATCGTCGTAATGCCCGAACGGTGGTTGGAGGCTGTAGATCTTGAATAGCACGAACCTTAGTAGGTACAGGTGTCATGCCTTCTTCGGAAATTTGATGACCAAGGAATTCAATTGATTTCTGTGCAAAGACGCATTTATTGCCATGAAGTCGGAGGCCATAGTCTTCTAGACGTGTGAGCAGGATCTCAATATGTTGTATATGATCGGTCATTGAGTTGGAGAATACCAGGATGTCGTCTAGATATGGAATTACAAATGGTAGACCATCTAGTATTTCGTCCATAACGCGTTGGAATGTTTGCGAGGCATTTTTGAGACCGAATGGCATATAGTGATATTCGTGCGTGCCACCTCCGGTGAATCTGAGTGCAGTATATGCTACTGAGTCTTTGTCCATCGGTACTTGATAGTATGCTTTTACTAAGTCAAGTTTCGAATACACAGCATGACCGATAGCAGATCGGAGTAGGTCGGCCGGATTTGGCAGGATGTACGAATCAGACTGTGTGCAAGAATTGAGAATACGATAATCCCCGCACACTCTGAATGTCTCTGGTTCACTCTTTGGTACTACTACCACAGGCGACGCAAAAGGTGAGCTGGATCGTGTACAGATGCCTTGTTGACGTAGTGTGGCGAATTCTTGCTCGGCAGCCTTATGTTTGTGTGGTGCCAATGGACGTGCTCGTGGAGGATGAGGAAGTGTTTTCGACAGGATGATACGGTGGGCTGTGATAGCCCGCTTCCTCTTGAGGTCGGGCATGAAGGAAATAGGTTTGAAAATTTCTTCATGACGTTTCAGAACCTCGTCCAGTTGTGGTACATGAGGAACTGAAGGAATAAGCTGTATGGATGCGACTGCTTCGGCGCGAGTCGTATGTTTTAACGCTGATGTAAGCAACTGATTGTCTGCAGTGCGTATCTCTCGTGTTCTTGGACGAATGGTCAGGTCGAAGTGTTCGAGAAAATCACGTCCAATGATGTTCCGTGTCGTTTTGGCGATGATGAACGGATAATTGAAACATCTTTTTGAGTTGGAGAACGAGATAGTGTGTACTCGTACCCCAAACGTCGCTATGTTGGAACCATTGGCGCATGTCAGACTGCTGGTGTCGACTGGGTGGGTGGGTTCGAAATAATTGTGACGTAGTAAGCTCACATCTGATCCAGTGTCTATGAGAAATAATTCGCCAGAGGTTGCGTCACGGATGAGAAAAGATGTTGATAGTGGCAACTGACGACGAGACTGGTTGCTGGCATTTGGGCGTTTGAAGCATGACTTGACTGGAGCCGTCGCTGTAAATACAATAGTTTGATTGCGCTCTACTGCGAAAGCAACGTGCTTCGAGCCATCAGACGTGGAGCGGCCAACAATCTTGGGGTGATCAGCCTCTACTGCCGCCGCGGAGGCTGACCCCACCAGTTTTCCGAGCCTTCTATGGGCGTATCCTCCTGAATTGTTGAGGGTGACCGCGCCCATCTGAACGTCGCGTCTGTGCGCGGGAAGGTGCAGCCGTTTCCGAGGCAGTAACGTGTGGAGTGGCCATAGCTGCGATGATTCGGACACCACTCCGCTGGTAACTGTGGCACTGTGGTTCGGTCTCTCGACGTCGACCTCCTGGCGCTATTCCGGGTCGGTGGACGACGGTGGTCACGCCTGCTCTGGTCGCGTCTGTTTTGGATGGCATCGACTGAGGCCAAATTTGGCCTTATGGTGAGGTTCTCGAGCAGGCTGATGAGGCGTTCATTCGTGACATTTGTTCCGGCTGATGATGTGGTGGGTTGTGATTCGAACATTCTTGGGGTGATGTGGACTTTCTCTTGGGCCGGTAGGCTGTGGTGGTGTTTCTTCCACCACTTGTCTAGACGTGCCGGCAGAACGTCATCTTGTACTTCGAGGGATTCGCGCAAGAACGTGGCCATCTCTTGTAGTGCCGGTGGGAGATTCTGTATGAACAGTCGCATTACGATTTCCTTTGGCAGTTTGAATTCTAAGGCTTTGTGCTCCATTTCCCTAAATAGCTCAGAAGGCGTGCGGCTACCTAGGGACATCTGGCTCATTAATTCTGTAAGCCTGTCTTCTCGATCTGGTGTCAAACGTTGCTTGACGGCGCGTTGCAGGCTCTGCCATGGCTGTGCACATGTGCCCTCAGTGTATTGATGCAGTATATCTTTGAGTCCGCTGTCTGAAAGATATTGGGATCGTCTCCCAAGCCCTCAGAAATATTGAGCCCTCGTCTGTTATGTTGGACACCTTGGCCAGTAAAGTGACATCGTCGAGCCACGCATCAAGGTATTCTGGATCAAATTGACATATTTTATACTGTGTCCATGTGGTGATGCGGTTTGAAGCCTGGGCTCACCATCGGGCTTCCTGTATTTCCTGAACTGGCCCTCATCTTAAGTGTATGAGTGTTGTCGAGAACTGATGGCAGTGTAACATCGTCCTCACCCGCCATCGTGCAGCTGTCTTCGAGCATTGTAATCCCGAGAGGGTGTTTTTCTGTGATATGTGTCTTAGAGTTAACTTATCTTGTAGTAGTCATCCAAATTGCTTGAATTTCTTAACTCTAGAAATTTGTTAATTCTTTGCTGGCTGTGAGTTCGACGAACCGGGGCACCATAATGTAGGGGTACTTTTCGCTATTGCTTTCTCGTTCCTGATTTTGTACCCCTACTCCTTATCAATGGTTGCTATTATTACCACCCGAGCATTCAATCAGTCTGTTCCTTTTCAGATGGTTAATATTAGAAGGCCGAAGAAAGGTTTCATGTATATATTACACCAATGTAGCACATAAATATAATTCACTGTTAATCTGGATTGAAGGAGTTGGATGGTAATAATACAGATTTTTTAATGTAAAATTATATCTTAAACACTAATCTCAGTTAGTCAAAATTGAATATATGTTTGTCAGCTGTAAAAATGGTTTTTATGCAAAAATATGATTTAAATGTCATTCTCAATTAAGCTAAATTGTCCGTCTTCTAGACGGCAAAAATAAAAGTGATTTAAGTTTATCATAGAAAATTGTTTTATGCTCAATCAGTTATTCGCGTACAAAAGTCTGAATTGCTCAACATTTATGCCATCGATTTAAAACAAATGATACATGGAAAAGTCATCGTTAAAGGTTATCACTATAAAAAGAATGTAAATCGTTTAAGGACTTCAATGACACAACTCACAAGTGTTAAGATCACCGTTTGTAACGATTCTCTCTCAGTACATGATATTAATATATTGTTCTCTGAAGTTCTGATAATCCAAATTGTCAAACTAATCGGAATAAGTTCACTATGACACAATAGTCCACCGCGTGTTTTCTTCGTTCCCAGCGCGGTTCTGTTCTTTTTATAAAAACACTATTAATTACACATAAAATTTCAGTTTAAGAAATATCGGTTAAAATTGCTTGAGACTAGAAAGGATTGTTCCTAAAATCACAGCTAAGGGAAATATTGTTTAAGGACAGAGTTAGAATATTTGACCTTAAAGAGCACAGCGTTTGTAAAAATTGATCTTCGTTGGGTTGTAACACGGAGCCGCGTGTTACAGGGTAATGCAACGATCCAACGTAACACAATACTCTATGTCATCTAACACTGTGATGGCATTTTTGTCAGTCATCAACAGATCAGTCTTCACATGTATAATGGAATCTAATAAGCTAGTACTTTCATTCATATCTATTAGATTCACACATACCATGTCTTGTGCTCACTTGCTAGTGTCCTCAAACTTAAGATGAGCTTCCATGTCGATCGTATTTAATTACTAATTTGATATTTTAATGCTCGTCAATCGGAATGTGAAACCTTTTACGTTACAAAACACTCCAACAAATAATCTGGAAAGAAATAGAAATGAAATATAGAATTATTAAACTACCTGTTCCAGAACGTCCCCAAATATATGCATAAATAAGAAATAGAAGACAGTCTTAGCAGGACTATATTGTGGAAATCGTGTAAACGTTAAATGGAGAAAATGAAATTAATGCAGCAGGCCGAGGAAGTTACAACCAGTCACGTACAGTATGCTCGAAAACTGAAATTGGGCACAATTAAAATTATTTAAACAGTCAAGTATTTAAACAAAGAAAATTATGGAAAATATGTGAATAAATTATTTTTAAATAAAATTCGTTTCAATTAGCCAAGGTAATTTAAATTTATCAGTTATTGTCACTTTAATTTTTGAGGAGGAAATATCTTCCTCCACATACACCACCTTCTCAAAAAATGACGGCTAGTAGTAGACGTAATCATCATTCTTTGGCTGACTTTGTACCCTTCAAGAAGGACTTGTGCACAATGGCGCCCGTGAATTCGGCATCGCGCTCTGTATAGTTGTCACTGGTTCTTCTGTTCCATCGGGTATTGCCAAAAAGTTTTCATGTTGTGAATTGATGGAATAAGATTTCGTTATATTTGACAACATTGTATTCTGAATTCTGCATTTCGTTATGTGCCTGTATGAGTTTGCACATCATATTCGTCCTATGGAACGATGGTCATTAAACGCATCTGATAATTCAGTCCTATCGTCTAACCAGATAAACTGAGAGTCACAACTTGATTCAACCTTAACACAATACTCTATGTCATTTACCCCTGTGGTGAATTTTGTCAGTCATCCTCCAGATCAGACTTCACATGTATTATGGAATCTGATAAGCTAGTACTCATTCCTTATCCTGTTGGGTGCCTACTGTCATGCTTGTGCTCGCACTTTAGTGTCCTCGAACTTAAGATGAGCTTCCATTTCGATCAGTATTTAATTACTAATTTCATATTTTAATGCTAGGCAATCAGATAATGAAACCTTTCACGTTACAAAACACCCCAACAAATAATCTTGAAAGAAATAGAAATGAAATACAAATTATTAAATCACCTGTTCAGAACGTTCCAATATATGCATATATAATAAATATAAAGACAGTGTTAGCAGGACTATATTGTGGAAATCGAGTAAACGTTAAATGGAGAAAATGAAATAAATGCAGCAGGCCGAGCAAGTTACAACCAGTCACGTACAGTATGCTCGAAAACTGAAATTTTGCCCAATTAAAAGTATTTAAACAGTCAAGTATTTAAACAAAGTAAATTCTGGAAAATAAATGAATAAATTATTTTTAAATAAAATTCGTTTCAATCAGCCAGGGTTGCTTAAATATATCAGTTATTGTCACTTTAATTTTTGGGGAGGAAATATCTTCCTCCACATACACCACCTTCTCAAAAAATGACGGCTAGTAGTAGACGTAATCATCATTCTTTGGCTGACGTTGTACACTTCCAGAAGGAGTTAAGCGTAATGGCGCCCGTGAAGTCGGCATCGCACCCTGTACAGTTGTCACTGGTTCTCCTGTTTCATCGGGTATTGCCAAACAGTTTTCAGGTTCTGAATTGGTAGAATAAGATTTCGCTATATTAGACAACGTGTATTCTGAATTCTGCATTTCGTTATGTGCCTGTATGATGGGTTTGCACACATCAGATTCGTCTATGGAACGATGGTCATTAAACGCATCTGATAATTCAGTCCTATCTTCTAACCAGATAAACTGGGGAATGCAACTATCCAACGTAACACAATCCTCTATTTAATCTACCCCTGTGATTTCATTTTTTTCAGTCATCCTCAGATCAGTCTTCACATGAATAATGGAATCTGATAAGCTAGTACTTTCATTCATATCTGTTACATTCATAACTGCCATGACTTATTCTCACTTGCTAGTGTCCGGAAACTTAAGATGAGCTTCCATGTCGATTGTATTTAATTACTAATTTGATATTTTAATGCTAGGCAATCGGAATGTGAAACCTTTCACGTTACAAAACACCCCAACAAATAATCTGGAAAGAAATAGAAATGAAATACAGATTTATTAAATAACCTGTTCCAGAACGTCCTCAAATATATGCAAAAATAAGATATAGAAGACAGTGTTAGCAGGACTATATTGTGGAAATCGAGTAAAAGTTAAATTGAGAAAATGAAATAAATGCTGCAGGCCGAGGAAGTTACAACCAGTCACGTACAGTATGTTTGAAAACTGAAATTGTGCACAATTAAAAGTATTTAAACAGTCAAGTATTTAAACAAAGAAAATTCTTGAAAATAAATGAATAAATTATTTTTAAATAAAATTCGTTTCAATCAGCCAAGGTAATTTAATTTATCAGTTATTGTCACTTTAATTTTTGAGGAGGAAATATCTTCCTCCACATACACCACCTTCTCAAAAAAAGACGGCTAGTAATAGACGTAATCATCATTGTTTTGCTGACGTTGTACCCTTCCAGAACGAGTTGTGCATAATGGCGCCCCTGAAGTCGGCATCGCGCCCTGTACAGTTGTCACTGGTTCTTCTGTTTCATCGTGTATTGCTAACAGTTTTCATGTTGTGGACTGATGAAATAAGATTTCGCTATATTAGACAACGTGAATTCTGAGTTCTGCATTTCGTTATGTGCCTGTATGGTGGGATTGCACACATCAGATTCGTCCATGGAACGATGGTCATTCAACGCATCTGATAATTCAGTCCTATCGTCTAACCAGATAAACTGGGGAATGCAACGATCCAACGTAACACAATCCTCTATGTAATTTACCCCTGTGATGACATTTTTGTCAGTCATCCTCAGATCAGTCTTCACATGTATAATGGAATCTGATAAGCTAGTACTTTCATTCATATCTGTTAGATTCATACCTGCCATGTCTTGTGCTCACTTGCTAGTGTCCTCAAACTTAAGATGAGCTTCCATGTCAATCGTATTTAATTACTAATTTGATATTTTAATGCTAGGCAATCGGAATGTGAAACCTTTCACGTTACAAAACACCCCAACAAATAATCTGGAAAGAAATAGAACGTGAAATAGATAATTATTAAATTACCTGTTCCAGAACGTCCTCACAATATATGCATAAATAAGAAATAGAAGACAGTGTGAGCAGGACTATATTGTGGAAATTCGAGTAAACGTTAAATGGAGAAAATGAAATAAATGCAGCAGGCCGAGGAAGTTACTACCAATCACGAACAGTATGCTCGAAAACTGAAATTGTGCACAATTAAAAGTATTTAATCAGTAAAGTATTTAAACAAAGAAAATTCTGGAAAATAAATGAATAAATTATTTTTAAATAAAATTCGTTTCAATCAGCCAAGGTGGTTTAAATTTATCAATTAGTCACTTTAATATGGCGGGGGAAATATCTTACTCCACATACACCACCTTATAAAAAACGGCAAGTAGTAGACGTAATCATCATTCTTTGGCTGACGTTGTAATCTTCCAGAACGACTTGTGCATAATGGCGCCTCTGAAGTCGGCATCCAGCCCTGTACAGTTGTCACTGGTTCTTCTGTTTTATCTAGTATTGCCAAACAGTTACCATGTTGTGAATTCGTAGAATAAGGTTTTGCTATATTAGACAACGTGTCTTCTGAGTTCTGTATTTAATTATGTGCCTGTATGATGGGATTGCACACATCAGATTCTTCCATGGAAAGATGGTCATTCCACGCATCTGTTAAGTCAGTCCTATCGTTTAACCAGATAAACTGGGGAGTGTAACGATCCAACGTAACACAATCCTCAATGCCATTTACCTCTATAAGGACATTTTGTCAGTCATTCTTTTGACCTTATATTATCCTTCGTAAAATATGGTCAGGCAATTCTTCCTATTTTCATTAGTTACATAAACATGCGATGCCAATCTTAGATCAGAGTACACATAGCACTTCGTTTTTTATTTTCTAGTTTTGGTCGGAGCCAAACGACACATCTTATCTCTAAATGCTACTACAAAGCAATCTACATAACTAGAAGCCCAATCAAGAATACTTGGCGTTTCTATTACAATATCTCCATGCAAACTTAATGGTTCTACATAAACCTATTCTGCTATTGAAGTACCTAGTTGTGCCCTATATCTGTTGCGCATGGCGAGTAGTACTATAGGAAGATCGTGTATCCATCTTGTTCCACTAGTACACCTTAATGCAGCTTTCAGTTCACATGTAGCCTTTCTACCATCCCATTCGCTCGTGGGTTGTATGCGCTAGTATGCAATACAGTTGTTCCCATGATGTTGAGAGATCTTTCGAAAAGCTCGGACATAAATTGACTACCGCGATCACTAGTGACCTTTTCCGGAACACCATAACGCGATATCCAATTATGTAGAAACGCAAACAAGACTTCTTGCGCTGTCATGTCTTTTAAAATCGCCACTTCGAATTGAAGACTAAATCTATCTACCATTGTCAGCAAGTATTTGTTTCCATTTACTTCAGGCATTTCGACAATGTCTATGTGTACGTGTCTGAACCGTCCGATTGGTATTCCAATGTTCTTTATCTCGGTTCTGGTATGTCTCCACACCTTACACGTTTGACACATGGCACAGGCTCTTACCCATACCCGTATGTCTTTAGACACGTGCGGCCATATGTATCTGTCGTTAATTAATCGAATGGTGGCTTTAATGAATGAATGTCCCATGTCGTGTAATACTTGAATAATTTTGGCCCGTAACTCCAATGGTACATATGACCGTAGTTAACTTCTGGACGTTTCGCATAACAACCACTTGCCACTCTGGAGCTTACGATCATATCCTGGTGTTTTGGACAAGACTAACGTAAAGGATCCGATCCTTGCGCTTCCTCCATTTGACTAACAAAATCATTCATAGAATCATCTAGATTCTTGAACGGACCTTGAAATATCAGCTCGACATAGGCTTCATTCGGTCTGCTAAGTGCATCGGCTACCACATTCTCCTTACCAGCAATATGAGACAAAGTGAAATCGAACTCTGATAACCGGGTTATTTGGTAATTTACTCTACGAGAGTAATTAAGCCTCGCTGTTTTACCAAGTATACTGATCAACGGCTTATGATCGGTAAATAACTTAAATTTATGATCTTCTAAGAAATGCTCAAAGTGTAACACTGCGGCATAAACTGCTAGAAGCTCTTTACCAAATGTATCATAACGTTTCTCTCGATCATTAAGCTTACGGCTATAAAACCCTATCGGTCTTACTATGTCCTGATCTCTTTACTGTAGCACTGCTCCTATTGCAACATCTGAGGCATCTGTGATTAGCTCGAAAGGTTTCTCCCAATCTACAGGTGCTAATATGGTTATATCACTTAGAAATTCCTTGGCCATCTGGAATTTTTCTCGGTCTACTGGACTCCAGTTTTTAGGGCAAGACTTGTTGATTGTGCTCTTTTCAAAAGTAAGATGGCGTATGAACGATCCTAGTATTCCGGCTAGACCTGGAATAATTCGACGGTAATATCTGATAATGCCCAAGAACCTTCGCAACTGGCGCACGGTTCGGGGCTCTGTAACGTACTTAATAGCTTGGATCTTATCATTCAAAGGTTTAATTCTGTCTTTGGAAAGTACATGTCCAAGATGCTTAACTGAAGATCATCCAATGTTATTCTTATTGGGTTTGACCACTAATCCATATTGTTCCAGCCTGGTCAAAACCGTTTCCAAATGTCTACGATGTTCATCAAGTGAGCGACTAAAAATTATAATGTCGTCTATGTACACCCTTGCAAATGGACAATTCTGAAGGATTTCTTCAGCCAAACGCTGGAATGTCTGACTGGCGTTATTCAAACGAAAAGGCATTCGAAGAAATTCATGCGATCCCCCTCCTGGAAATCTGACTGCGGTGAGTGGTATCGAACTTTCCTCCATTTGTATCTGATAACACGCTTTCTGTAGATTTAAGTTGAATAAACCTCATATTCCATTATATCTCGGAGTAAAGTACTCTGGTTAGGGAGAGGATAAGAATCACCCTTCGTCACTGAGTTTAATAGACGATAATTCCCACAAACCCTCCATTGACCCGGTTCAGGTTTGGGAACTACCTCTATTGGGGAAGCAAAATTGGAATTTGACCTTCTACAAATCCCCTCTTCGCGCAATTGGTGAAATTCGGACAAAGCAACTTGTTGCTTGTGTCGTGCCAATGGTTGAGCCTTTGGTGAACAAGGCAATGGAGCCACCAATTCTATTTGGTGTTCTACTCCTGTCTTCAATCCTATCCTTTTGGCACTGAAAGGCTGAAACACTGCTAGGTGCTTCTCAATGATATCGGCAAAGTCATGTTTGACCGTTGGATGGGATAAAAATACTGTTGTAAGTGCCCATGTGTTAGACTCAGTATGTGTTGACACCCCTAAGCCTTCTGCGATAGTCCTAGCTTTGGGGTCTAATGTCAGTTTGAAATGTGTCAAGAAATCCATCCAAGTGATGTGGTCCTTGATATCGGCTACGGGAAAATTCCATGTAAAGGAAGATTTCTGGCCTAACGCCACCGACATTTCTTTCATCCCTTTGAATCCTATCGGACTACCGTTAGCGGCCCATAGTTGATAATCAAATGTGGGGCAATCTGCTTCCACCACGTCTGACCTAACTATGCTTACCTCAGCACCCGTATCGATGAGAAATTCTAGTCCAGATAATTCAGCTTTAATGATGAATTTGTTGCTGGATAATCCGGAAATGTTTTCCAGATCTCCGCTTATTAAGAATCTGAATCTCTTGTCCTCTGTATCGGTGCTATTTGGTCTTGTCGCATTTTTAACTTTTGCCTTAAGTATGCCTTTTAAATGCATATCTGGGAGCATTTGAAATGGAACCCCTACTACGGCTCCTACTAGCGGGGGTTTCATCCTTTTTCCGGTAATGGATTTCTCTCTACCGGTTTAGCGCTTCATTTCCACCTGAGTCCACGTAACCGCGGGTATATACAATTCTCACCTTGGCACTTTGCACTTCGTCCGTATTCGCAATGTGTCTTACACTATCCTCGTGGCCCTTCGAAGCGCTGACGCGAGTGACTCCCTCGACGTCTAGTATATCCTTCCTGACTCTGAAGTTGCGAAATGTCTCGACGTATACTAGCAACATCTCTACATAAGTGACGCAAAGTTTCTTGTATAGTCAGGTTGTTCTCGGTATCTGCCCTGACTGGCTGTACCATGACAGCATCTGCTGTTACAGCATGTATTTGTGGTTCCTGCTGTTTATACACTTCGTCTAGCCCTCTGAGTTTTGTGGGCCAATCAATATTCATTGGGTTGGGGTGTGGTGACGTTAACGTGGAAGCTTTCGTGCAAAGGCGTTCGTAAAACTTTGATGGTAGTTGTCGCACCATCTTTTCTAAGCGTAATAATTCGCACATTTGTGCCGATCTTCCAAGCTGATATCTTTGCTGTATTTCAGCAATTAATAAGTCAAATGCATTATATGGATTTTTCTTCTTCAGTTCTGTCTCTAAAATTTTTCCACGGCGTTTCGGAAATTCTCAGGCAATGCCATCCATACCGCAACAGATTTCTCTATGGGGTTTACAATATTATAAGCGCTAAATATCATTTGGGCATCCCCGACCCAACTTGAGTGTTTTTCAGATTTATATTGCGGTAGACATAATATCCTTGATCCTGGCGCAGTCGCCAAATTTTGTAGAGGCTCCTAACCTATTAGTGTCTGAGAACCCCATAGATGCCCGATCTTGATCAGTCTTTAATTGTATAATTGAATATGACAAGCTTGTACTTCTATTCATATCTGTTAAATTCATACCTGCCATGTCTTGAGCTAACTTGCTAGAGTCCCCAAACTTAAGATGGGCTTCCATGTCGATCGTATTTAATTATTTATTCGATATTTAATGTTAGGCAATCGGAATGTGAAAACTTTCGCGTTACAAAACACCCGAACAAATAATCTGGAAAGAAAAAGACGTGAAAAAAAATTATTAGATTACCTTTTCCAGAACGTCCCCAAATATATGCGGAAGTAAAAAATATAAGACTGTGTTAGCAAGAATATATTGTGGAATTCGGATAATTGTTAAATGGAGAAAATGAAATAAATGCAGCAGGCCGAGCAAGTTACAACCAGTCACGTACAGAACAATCAAAATACTGAAATTGCGCACAATTCAAAGTATTTATGCAGTATTTAAACAAAGAAAATTCTGGAAAATAAATGAATAAATTCTTCTTAAATAAAATTCGTTTCAATCAGCCAAGGTGGTTTAAATTTATCAATAAGTCACTTTAATTTTGTCGGAGGAAATATCTTCCTCCACATCTAACCTCATTTTTAAAATACTTTTGATAAGACTACACTTCATTTTATTATTTTGTTTAATTCTTAGTTTACATAATTTCCTATAATTTCGCTTCGGTATAATATCTTTGAACGTAGATGCCTGAGATATATAAGATAATAATGTTGAAACAAAAGAAACAAATTCGTCAGTTAATCAACTATACGTACAATCAATTTCTAGTCATGGTTCTCATTTTTTGCATAATCTCACAAACGAATTATTCATTACTTTTTCCTATTTCGATTATGAATCTACTACTCTTTACAGTCGAACTTTCTGATGTTGATATATTTTACAGTATAACTAGAGAGATTTACCTATCTATAGGATACTAATTGTACATCTTTATGTGATGTGATATCTTTTTATATTGTACATTTTTCAACATTATTATCTATTAAATGGAACCACACATGTTCTATCAAATAATAAAATTGGAAAATGTACAATATAAAAAAAGTTATCACATCACATAAATATGTGCAATTAGTTTCATGTAGATAAGTAAATTTCACTTGTTGTACTGTTCAATATATCAATATTATAAAGTTCGACTGTAAAGAATAACAGATTTATCATCAAAAATAGGAAAAATGAAGTTATAATTCGAGTGTGACAGTATGCAAAAAAATGAGAACCATGAATAGCAATTGCTTGTATGTATTGTTGACTAACATGATGACATAATGCATAACATTCCATTTTTAAAAATACAATACTTGGAATTAAAAATCTCAAGAAATTCTGTTTCCGATAACAATTATCTTTGTCTCTTATTCAACCATGAGAAAGTATTATCATAATCAAAATAAAAAATATCAGCAGGATTGTAGACTTTTTCTAGTTCAGTAGATAAAAATTTAAAAGACATCTTAGATGGAGGCGTTTCTCTAAGCCCCTTTGGCAATTGTTTATAAATTTTGTAGATTTTCGAAAAAGAGAATAACTTGCTCGCAACATTCCCCACCAAAGGAGGAGATATTGCCAAATGTCCAGATCTAGTTCCAACTTCATGACTCTTTCTTATCGGATTAATAAAGGCACCAGTCCACTGGTTCAAATGGAAAACGTTTATGCAATAGCACATCCTCCGAAACTATAAAGTTTGCAGTGATAGAAACTGAAATCTAGTGGCGTATATAGTGCAGGAGATAGGACTAATTTGTTTCACAACTTTTCTTTGTACAGCTTCTATCTTATTGGACAACCCCTTTTTTAATGGATTCCAAGTAGCAACAGCATATTCTAGTATCGGTCTAATCCATATTATATACATTTGCAATTTTATATCGTTTGGTAAGACATTTCTGTTTATTAGTGCCGATCTTTTCTTAGCACTGCTAGCTATACTTTCAATATGTCTTTCAGCAGAAGCCGCACATTGAATATTTTTGCATAAATCCTACATTTCTTGCATAAGTTTAATCTCAAACACATCATTAATCACAGCATCATGAAAATAAACATAATGAAATTATGTTCTGTTACCTATTTTTAAAGCTCTCGTCTTTTTATTGTTTATTCTCAGCCCTAGTGTAATCAAATATCTACTCAAATCATACAAATCTAATGTCACATTATTTTTGGAGAATTCGACATTTTTTGGATCAATTGGAAAGATTATTTTTAAATCATCAGCGAATTTGCAAACTCGACCGTTAAGGATCTTAGTTTCCAAATGTGCAAATACGATTTTAAATAAAATTGGCCCCAAACTTTATCCCTGTGGAATTCCACTTGTTACTCTTTTCGATTTTGATATCAAATCGTTTACTTGAATACTCATTCTTCGATTATATAAATAGTATTTAAGTAATCTAAAAATATTCGGATCAATATTCAATAAATTAATCGCATTCAAAATAGCATTAAAAGATATAGAGTCAAAAGCTTTTGAGATATCTATAAATACAATTAATGCATCTAACTTATTCTCATCTAATGTAATTACATGTTTCCACATAGAAAGCATATTAGTAATTGTCGATCTATCTTTCGTAAAGCCATGTTGACATAAATCAAAATCAGCCGGCAACATACGTTCTAAATGATCTAGTATCAATCGTTCTATTATCTTCAAAAACGAAGGGATAATAGAGATTAATCTATAATCACTGGCGCACGTTGGCTTACTTACTTTTGGCAAAGATTTAGCTACTATCGTTAGTATATCGATTGGTAATTTCCCATTCTTCAAAATTCTATTTATGAAGTTGCAGAGCGCATTCATAAAAGTTAAAGGTAATTGGAGCAGGTTATCAAACGAAAGACCAAGGTGATATTTTGTTTTTTTGATTTGATTTTTAACATTAATTTTATCAATTCATCACTGTCAATAACAAGTCCTAGTTCCTGGTCTCCCAAAGGATCAGGTAGCTCCATGAAATTTCTTTCATTCTGTGGATTACATATCAAATTGTCAAATACTCAGTTTTATCCACAGGTAATATAAGCTTTAACTTTTGAGGAGTTTGTAACCTAGTCTAGGATTACTCTTTATTTTGGCCAAAATAATTCGTTCTGATCTTTGACGGATTATCAGCAGTGATGAATTAATTTATTTATCAATCAAATCTAACCTCATTTATTAATACTATTGATAAGACTACACTTCATTATCTTATTACGTTTAATTCTTAGTTTACATTATTTCCTATTGATTCACTCCGGTATAATATCCGTAAACGTAGATGCCTGAAATGTATCAAATAAAAACATTTAAACAAAAGAAACAAATTCGTCAGCGTTCATAAAAATTTCATAATCAATCAGTATGCTTAACTCTCTAAAAATATTCCAGTTGATTTTAGAACATTGCACATGTGCATTTTCAAAATTAAGTTTCTGTGTTTTGCTACTCAAGATGTTCCATTGTAAAATAATTTGTTTGTGATCCAATTCTTTGAAATAGTTTACAACATCATAACTGTGTGGTTTCACCGTTTCAATTTCTAAGTATACATGATCTAATCATTGCGAACCTCTAGTTGATTCATTTATAATCTGCTTGAGATCATGATTAGAAAAAAATTGATTATTTCACAGTCATGTAACTTATTAAATTCACCTACCACTACAGTATAGCCATGACAGTCAAAAATAGATTGAAAAGAATTGGTAAATGTTTGATCATCATATAAAGTAGCATACGGCGGTCTGCAAACCTCGGTTAAGATCAGATTATCAATGTGTATAGATAAAAAATCAATGATAGCATTATCTTCACTAGTATGTAAAATTTTCGCATTTAATACAGATTTACTATAAATGAGTACTCCTCCACCTCTTTTATCCAGTGATCTGTCTTTTCTGAATAAAGAATAGTGAGGAATATCAAATTCATGGTTTTCAATATCCTTGTTAAGCCAAGTTTCAGATAATATTATAAAATCAAAATCGTTACTTATTATAAAATTACACAGCAAAAAGTTTTTGTTCCTAACACTTCGAAAGTTGGTATAAAATAAAGTAAATGTAGAATACGACTTATCTAAACAGTTATCGACTTCTACTGGTTCAGCTTTGTTGGCTTTATTGTTCGTTTCCCGGGTTTTGAGGCTATTCTTCTTCTCCCCCTGCTGTCCACAACATTTAGTAATGATACATCGTTTTTTGTTATTGTATCTTCTCTCGATAAATTCCTTATAATATGGTGGTCAGAAGTAGATGGCTTCCGCTCCTGGTTGTTCTTTAGCTTTTTTGCTTTTGCCAACTTTCGTTGGAGAAATGTTTCATCACGTCCAATAAATGTTATGAAAATTCGGATTCTCACCTTTCCTTTTATTGATGGTCTCGATCTGCATATTTGCTGGCCTTTTTGATAACTTTATATCCACCGGTCTTGGACGATCGGATCGTTTTCCAACCCTAAAACATTTAGCGATATCAGCATGCGTCTCATCCTTTATCAGGATGTATAATTTCTCGACAACTTTTACATCAGCATTTTTATCAAGATTAAATAAAATTAGCTGTTCTTGTTTGCTAATCCGCGCTGATACTTCATTCGCTATTATGTTTATTATTTCTTCCCCTGATGTTTTATTCTTGATTGGCGTGTCGTCTTCCACTGTTATGTCAGCAAACTCAACCCATGGCTGAACATCTATCTATAATTTATATAACTTCGTATGTAACGCTTCAGTCAATTCTACAATTTGCACGCTTAAAGTTTCATTTTTCTTTTCCGCTAATTCCAATTTCGCCGTACACGCATCAACGTCTGTTTTCAATTTTGACATTCTATTTTTAATACGATTTTTTCATCCTTCAGCACCTTCATAGAGTTCTGAAGGTCCGTAACGATTTTCTCAATATCGGTATGCGACAAAATCGTGGCCATTTCAAACCGCGCGCCGTGAGTGTAGAGGCTCCCAATCTATTCGTGTCTGAGAACCCCATAGATGCCAGATCGCTTGAAGTCCTAAAATTTACAGTAGAGTCTGATATGCTTATATTTCCATTCGCATCTGCTAAATTCAAATCCGCAATATCCTGTACTAACCTACTTGAGTCCTCAAATTTAAAATCAGTCTCCATGTCTGGTTAGTTTAAAAATTCATTCGACACTTAATGTTAGGCAATCGTAATACGAAAGTTGTCTCTCTTAACTTCCTGAACAAATAATCTGGAAGGAGATATACGCGAACAACAGAATTATCAAATTACCTGTTGTAGAACGTCCCTCCTATTTGTGCTTCAATAACAGAATATAAGATAGTTATAGCAGAAATGTATTGTTAATATGTATCCGTTTTACTAGAGAAAAAAAATGTTGAAATTGCAGCAGGCGAAAAGATTATATAACCAGTCGAGGTGCGAGAAACTCGAAAACTGAGAATGGTGCACAAAGCAAAGTCAAGTATTTAAACAAATAAAGTTCTGGGAAATAAAAAGAAAAAAATTCTTTTTAAATAAAATTCGTTACAATCAGCCATGGTGGTTTAAATTTATCAGTTAATATTATTTTACATTTGGCGGAGGATTTATCTTCCTCCACAGTGAGTTATTCGATTCTAAAATATCCAACTAGCTTCTCCGCGGATCTCATCAGGACTTCATCATTTATTTAATTTCATCGCCGTTATATGCAAAATACAACAATCCTATTACTGTCTTGTGATTATTCCTAATTACTTACTACTAATTACTGTAACGAAACAAATTAATGGCCGACATATTGCGTAAATTAAATTCAATTTTATTTACGTTGCACCAATGAGAAAAAAGCGAAACTTGCCGTTTAACCAATAGTGTGCAAGTAGACATATATTACTATGGCATGCTATTTAAGCACGACAATTTACCATGCAAGTGAGTTGTCGCATTTGCATTCTGCTTTGCGTTACGCGTGTGCGTTCTGTCGGCTGTCAATACCTACGCTGGTGATTTGATAGTTTCACCAACAATTGGCTACATCCGTGACTCATCTTGTTGCGGTACAGCCAGCGAGACGAGACAATTAATTGCAGAACCTGAACGACGTTATCCACATCGTGATTACAACTCGACCACGGGAGCAACAACAACCAGGGTCCACCCAAGGCTCTAGGACATCTTCACACTCTGAATAATTCAGGAGAACGCAGGACCAGACCCTCTTAAGGGCCCCCTATCAGTAACAAATCTCTATTCAGAGCACATTAACCGAGTTTTTAACGTCGTACGGCATCTACTCGAAGCCGGGGCGTTTACAAAATTGGCGACCGCGCCAGGATATTGATTATTGTTTTGATTATTTTTCATTTATTTGGGTTAACATTTGCGTTTTCTTTACCCTAATCGTGGTCTTCTAGGAATTTTATTGCGTATATATTATTGGATTTGTGTTGAATTTTTTTGGGGATATAATAATAATACATTGGCATCAAAGGCCCACGGGGCCTCTGTTCATCTTTTCTACGTACAAAACGGTACCGTACGTACTCGACAGGCTCAATTGCGGATATTTTCAATTTTTGGAAGCAGTTACTGTGACGTGCTTTTGTTCTGCGCTCATTCACCTGTGGAAGCTTTCGTTAAAGTATATTTATATATTTTCATATTGCTTATAAATTTATGCTTTTAAGATCCCGTAAGATTGTTAGAATGTCAGGTCCAAATTTAGATATTGATGTTCCTGTTTGGGATGGAGATAGTGAACTATTCTTTATGCGCGTAGATTCCGCTTTCTCCCGTTTCCTGATTATGACAGTCATCAAAAACTGTCGAAGGTTTTTGCTAAACTACCTTATGAATTGCAGCGACGGATTTATCCTAAGCTTGAGGCCATTAGAAAGCTACCTAATCCCATTTTGGGTC